>JBAIZL010000127.1:1732500-1750000 GCA_036971475.1 Prosapia bicincta
CTCATAAACAAAAAGGCAAAAATAAATTTGAGTTTTGTCTTTAGTAGTTCATCGAATCACTAACAGATTGCGCTTCTACATGATTTCGCACAAAATGAAGTATTAAAAAACCTAATATGTAACGCATCAAATGACCTGAACATATTTTAAATATTGCATACGTAAAATACGTCTTCAAGGGATTAAAAGTGAAAAACAACGTAAAATTAGACATAAAATTAAGTACATTTATACATTAAAAGTTTTGTGAGTGTCACCTCTATAAATGGTTTTATTAATAAATAAATAACTCTATAGATCAATAGTTTTTTTTTGAAATAATTGAAGAATTCAAATCAGTGTAATTTATGACCTCATGGACAGCCATTGTTGTTAGTTGGGAGTTTTAAAAATTACTAGAAATAAATCAATTTTTGTTTGTTTAATTCCGTAGTGGCTATATTTAAACTATAAAACAAAATTTTGTTAAATATGGGTTTGGCCGTATATAGGACCACTATAATACGTCTCCTTTTAAAGCCGTTTATATAAACAGTATATTGCCAAGTTCTCCAGAACCTCTGCGCAAATCCCGTGTAACAAGCGTACTACTGAATTATAAATGTATTCATTCCTTGATGAAAAGGCAAAGAAAACCGTTATCATATGTCAAGAAAACGGTTTAAAGGCTACTTAAAATAAATTTTATATTTATGTTCCTTTAAAATATCATCCGATAGATTTTGAGTGGCAGACGATGAATGTAATTCGCGTCATAAGAACAAACAATGGCGGCTGGTGCCTAAAACCTGTGGTATTTGCAGATCGTAAGAGTGTTTTTAAGGCAAAGAAAACACCTATAATTCAAACTTATAGGGCTGTTGTGGGCAAAGTAAATAGTTACTGTCTAATACCTTGTAATTTATTCTATTTAAGGTCATAGATTGGTAATTTTCAATTTTTTGTTTTACATCGGATCTCAAGTTATGGGTTTATTTATTAATAAAACAATCTCAATTCAATCTTATCAGTGATTGCCAACAAACTCGGAACAGAGCGGATAAGCATCACTTCGGAAGGAGCCGGTTCTAACCGAACACTCCCTAGGTTGCAGACCACTTTCCTCTATTAAATGTGACGTCACTGGGTGTTGCAGGTTATCTCGCAAGACTCTTTGCAATGGTGGCTGCGACTCTTTCTTTTTTATCACTATTTATAATCATGCATCATGTTAAATGATGGAAAATTACTAGTAACATTCTACGTAAATGTTACATAATAAAAACATGTATAATATTTTTCGTATTTACCCCTGGTTTGGAGGCTGCACAACCCTGCAACCTGTTCACGGGCAGCCACTACTTAAAGGAAAGTAACAAGTGAAGCGTGAGCCGAGCAGATCTCATATTAATTAATTTTTCAAAATATACACTTACGTAAGGACATACCAAAATTCAACTATATTCAAAATGAAAATTCTTTTTTTTTTCTTAACTAATCTAAATCAAAAGTATCTGTAGCATAAAGTATCCTTTGTCGGAGCAGAAGAAATAAAAATACAGACAATGTGTTATTTAACTAAATCTGCCAAGAATGCGAACTTGTGATTGGTTGAAGGGTTTCAGTGATTAATATTTCTTTCCATCAGTATATACCCTATTATTTTTAACTGTAAATCTGTTTTGAATGTAAAACACTTCGACTTTTTGTCTTTTCATCAGTAATTACCTTCCTATCTTGCAAGTATTTTAGTTTTAAAACATTCAGTCATGAAATTCACTCAACCGTCAATTTTCCCAACCAATTTCAGTCTATACAACAAATCACTTATTTAAGTGCGTGCGTGTGTGTGTGTGTGTGTGTGTGTGTTTGTGTATGTGTGTGTGTTTGTGTGTGTGTGTGTGTGTATGTGTGTGTGTGTGTGTATATGTGTGTGTGTGTGTGTGTGTGTGTGTTCTTTATCAGATGTTCCTCAGGACAAAATAAATACAAATTACCTTAAAACGTCACTGTTCAGCTCGGAAGTTGTTCATATATTTTTCTAAAAGCGATAGCTAAAGTTATAAAATTCAAACTTTACACAGTTGTTATTCTAACCAAAATTTGTTTTAGTTTACCTCTGATAGGTCGAGAAAACCTGTAGCTATAGTTTGATTTAAAGAAGAAAAGGAACGTGTCTGTGGCGGGTTAGGGATGCGGTGTTGTCAGTTTGAACGCTGTGACACTGAACGACGAACGGAAGCTTAACGTAGAGTTGGCTAGGAGACTTTGCAACACGGTAGGATGTGGATTTCCCATTCACCCAGACCGTCCACCTTCACCCCTTATGGCCAATTTCACCTTCGTAGAGTTCTGTTCTGTTCTGTCCTTAACTATATAGAAGGTTAAATACGTCACAATGGTCTCACTCCCTCCCACGGCACGTCTCCAGCGTTAACGTTACCGGAGGTGGACAATGTCGAATCGTCGAAAGTACCCTTTATTTGATTACGCAATATATTGTTGCTAAAACAAATAATAAATTGGTAAAGACAATGTGTTTATAAAAACTTATTACACATTGAACAATTTTAAAATAAACTACTTACTGACAACAGAAATAAAAAAAGGAAATAAACTACAAAGCTCAGATAAAGGAATATTGTACATTGAGATAATGAAATAAACTGCATATTTATGGTTCCCATTTGTTTCCCTATTTGTGATCATAACAGGAATAAATTTATTGTGTGATAATCAAGCGGTAAAATTCAAAATGGCGGTTTTATGTGTATATTTACACCGAATGTTTATAATTGCGGACCATCATTAAATGTAATGAAATGTCTAATTAAGAGTTAGTTAAACAAGCAATTGAATGTCACTTGCCGCAAACATGGTTATTTGAATGATTGGAACCTAATCTAACTGCGTCCAATTACTGTCAATAAATTACTTGAGTGAATGTATTTACCTTGCGGCGAGTTAAGGCTAAACGTTGTCATGCGGTTAGTGCCGGTGTTTATGCAAAAGTTCTGAACAATATAGTAATGTTTCTGTGATTTTACATTAGGTCTAAACAATATAATAATGTGTTGGTCCTTGTATGATAGCTCTTAAATATATAATAATATTCCGTTGATTATATAATAGTTTTAAACAGTTCTGGAGGTTACGTAGGTTTTAAACAATATGACAATGTACTGGTGATTATACAATTGTTCTAAATATTATGTTGGACATTTGTTCATTATATAATAGTTCTGAATATGTTCTGCTTATTATATATTAGTTCTGATCAATACAATAGTGTTTTGGAGATTATGTAATAATTCTAAAGAATATGGTAATGTTTTGGCGTTTTTTTGTAAGAGCCTAGAACTAAATAATAATGTTTTAGTGAATTAGTTTGGAATTATCTATTCATGTTTTTGTTACAATAAAATAATATTGAATAAAATTCTTGTTTAAATTTAAGAAAACCAACATTGCCTTATAGCTTTAGCTTAAGTAAAGGCCTAATGGAACTGGAATTAATTTCTTCGCCCTTCATTATGCAGACTGTAGAATGTATGTACGGAACATATTTGCAATGTTGATGTACTCTGTCTGGGTCTGGAGTTTAATTGCATCCAACTCTGCTGTTCACGCATTTAGCCGGGTTTGTAAGCCAGATAATAGAGGGAGCAAACTTTCATTTTAAAACTTTGTTGCAAACTCTACTGCAACGTCGCTTCGGTTGTGCTGGAATGGAGAAACAATGCAGGCGGTGTCGCTCCTTCTCTGTCCTCGTGGGGAGATGACATTATATTTATACACGTAGATAGAAAGCTCTATTATTTAATGCAATTGTATTGTATTATATTGCACAATTGTGTTACAAATAAACATTACAAAATTATTGTTATTTTTTAAAAATATGCTTTACATGAATTCTGAAAGAACATATGAGAGAAGTGTATTGACTTGGACAAAATGAATAGTTGAGGTTTGCTTAAGCTAATTTATACATAAATTGACGACCTTATAAGTAAATTCGTGCGAAACGTCCGGATTCTCGTATAAAACATCAAGGGTCGCAATATGCCATCTTTGTCTAAGCCTGGTCTATTTTAGCTTAATTAGACTAATGCATGCACGTGCTTACACAAATACATACATACATATACATATATATATATATATATATATATATATATATATATATATATGCATATATTTATGTATATATATACATATATATATATATATATATATATATATATATATATATATTTATATTTATATGTATGTATCTATGTATGTACGTGTGTGTGTGTGTGTATGTGTGTGTATGTATGAATGTATGTACGTGTGTGTGAGTATGTATGTATGTATGTATGTATGTACGTGTGTGAGTGTGTGTTTTAAATATTGGTATACGTTTACTTGTGAATGTTTCTCTTGTTTGTGTTTTCTTTCTATGAATAAAAAAATTTCAATTACAAGATAAGTTTAAAGTTATATATTTTTCAAAATGTTTCGCCAATAAAAACACTACAAACATAATCAGGATAAATCATACATATACATACATATAAATATATATATATATATATATATATATATATATATATATATATATATATACTAGGTTTTCTATTGCTTTTCTTCGCACAATAGACAGCGAAGAAATATTGACAGCAACATTGATGGTTTCACAACGGATAGTAGTTGGATATCGTTCACACAAATAGCCTAGCTCATCTATAGTACAGTTTAATGCACGACGAACATAAATATTCAACAATACAGGACCAGTATAGCCTGTAAAGAGCACCATTTAGATGCTGAACCATCTCATGTACTAAACGATCTAAGCTTGGGATTCAAGTGAAAATAAGGAAAAATACTACTTACTTTAATAAGAACAATTTCCAAGCTATTTAATGATCGGAAAACGTATACGATTTACAAAATACAGTCGTTAGATAAACGTAGGAGATTGTTTAAGAACAAATAGACGCAAACAAGAAGCACAACACAAAAGTTTCCATTAATTAAGCTCCCTATTTTTTCCCACTAATATTATACAATAGAGAGATTAATTTTCTTACAAAAACCTTGCTGCAAGTATTTACACAACCTTTATGTACATTTCGCTAACACAGTTAGCATAATCAGAAGGCAACAAATATAAGCTAAATATGAATCAAAATATTTGTTTATTATTTAGAACATTGTTTTATAACTATTACTAGAAATATACAGACTTAGTCTTAGCTAGATGAAACTATAAAGACTTGTTGCCTGCAAAGAAAGGGGGCAACTATTGCAGTGTCTAGACGCTACTCAAGGCTATATTTATTGTGCTTACTTATGCAAAACCTGACCCCTACATCTCAATCAGGGCGAAACCCTGAAACAATATCATGAAAACGATCTATTAACCCGGAGGATTGGTTACGTTACTGATGACGTAATCAGTATGACTTGAGCAGCTGATTAGGGTAGAACAAACTACCACGAAGCAAACACAAAGCACTGGAAACGTGTTGATACACCGTACGAAGAGAGGGGGTATAAGTAAGGCATGCTATGCTTAGGGCGCTTTTCTTTGCTTTATCATCAAGGATGAATACATTTATAATTCAGTAGTACGCTTGCTTCACGGGATGTGCGCAGAACTTCCGGAGAACTTGGAATATATATACTGTTTATAATATATTGTGTATATTGTAACGAACTTGTATTATAAATCATGTTTATAAATTTTATAAATTTCCAGTGTTTTGTGCATTTTATTGTGTTACTTAATTTTATGTATAATTTTACGTTGTTTATCAGTTTCAGTCCCTTGAATATGTATTTTACGTATGTAATATTTAAAACATGTTCATGTCATTAGATGCGTTACATATTAGGTTTTATAATACTTTATTTCGTGCGAAATCATGTAGAAGCGCAATCTGTTTGTGATTCAATTAACTACTAAAGACAAAACCCAATTTTATAATTGTTGCTTAGAAACGGACTTTTTTTCAGAACATATTATTAAGTTTTTGTTAACACTCATTGTCTTCCTGTAATTGACGACATGTATGGAAGAAGTGGTATAAATCCATTCCTAAGCATGGCGTCTCTGCCAGGAGGATTTCGTTAGGTTAAAAATTTTGAACATTTTACCGCACTACAAAGCTCAGTCTTTGTGTAAGATTATTTTGTTTTATTTATAACAAAATCCGAACATTTTGTAATTATTACCGCAATTATCCAAGTAATAAAAGCGTTCCGGTTTCGATTCCAGACACGTATAAATACTTTTTTTTCCGCAAATAATGTTATACGTTTTCGACTTTAGAACTCAACCTTAGATAGTGTCCCACAATACGGCATGTGGTTTTAGAAATTGTATTTATACCGAAACTTTTCTTTGTTAATAAATTCAACGATTTTCCATTATCATTGCTTCCCTTATAATCATTTATTCTTACATTTTTCTGTTCTCTTCCTTCAATAGTCTTATGGTATTAATTTGTATGAAATACCTTCTGGGTTCCATGTTTTAAAACGAAACAAAAAGTTTAAAATAATTTGGAATATCTGGGAGGGTAAAGTATTCGGAGCGTAATTTGTCTGATTTTAAGAATGCAAATATATGGAAGAGCGGTCAGGAAAGTAACTACAAACATCTGGGAAACGTCGCACTTACAGAAGTAAACCTTTTTATATTATTTCTAATTTTACTTACAACTAGAACTAGTAAAGGTTTTGTATTAGCACATTTAGCATCTGGGTAAATATGTTTTTAACTTAAGGAATTCTTAAGTATAAAAAGTTTAATAACATAATTCATGAATTAATTCTTGGTCTAGCCCCACTGGCTCATACCCGCTGAATGTGGGATTCCTAATTGATCAGGTAAGCAACTATCTGCGAACCTTACTTTCCCTGATGTGTTCGGTAACATGGGGTCTGTTATTTTCCTTCCTTGCTTACATCTGTAATTAGCCGTTACGAAAGGATTTTAGAATTTTTATTTTACAATTCGGCACCCATACTTACACTAGGGAGATTAAATGTGGTAAATTGTTTTTACTAGTTATAAGTTACAAAGTAAACACTCCATTGCCCGCTTCTCAGTATTAATGGGAACAAAATATAATTCTTTAAAAAACAAATAAATATTAAAAACAACACAAAATATTTTTTTTTAATTTTCCCCTTGGAGCTTAATGCAAACTGATTTCTATTACAACAACCGGGAATATACCAACTGGTGGACACGGGAGCACAACTCTTTTAGATTGTTAACACTAACCTTTACATGTTTTAACCTCACCAAACATTGGTAGAATAACGATGGATGTTTAACACTAACCTAATTTTATCCTTACTCAAGATAACTTGAATCAACCTAATCTAGAAGAATCGCTACCCCCTTGCTTTAAATGTTACTTTACTGTTGAAACTAACTTAACCTACCCTAAGTTATATACATGTCCTTGAGGGGAAACCTTGACGGCATCCATAGAGCGACGTTTAGAGACGCATCAGCACATTCAAGTTGTTATATTTTGTACTCAGTCCCGTCAAAATAACATTTATTTGTGTATTAGCGTGGCCTTACTCCACATTTTTTCAACTATCCTCTACATCTCTTCATTTCTGATTAGAGGGGTGAAGTTGTTAATTCAACCCTCCTCTTCTATGGCGAGGGCACACGAAGTTAGATAGTTTCTCTTTCTTAGAGTTACAATGACTTTTTATAACTGCATTTTGTCCTGATTCTCATGAGATATAGACACATACACGCGGGCAAACACACACACACACACTGGAGGGCAACCATTAGAGAATAGGTAGATATAAGGGTCGTCATAGTCAGGAGACTAGAAGGTTATTGCGCGTAAAACAGGGAATCACAACCTAAAGAACTACTCCGCTAACCAGGTATTGTAGGAGAGGAGTCTAGGACTCTAGATGGTCTGTGATCCCAGGCAGCACAGACACAAACACACATACACACACACAAACACACACACACACATACACTCAGTGTGTATGTGTGTGTGTTTGTGTGTGTGTGTATGTATGTGTGTGTAAGTGTTAGTGTGAGTGTGTGTTTGGGTGCCCGTGCATTGTGTGTGCGTGAGTATCTCTGTAACTGTTGTACATTTGCAGACGGTAAATAGTAGTGTGTTTCAAAACAAAACTCTTCTCAAAATGCTTTTAACTACTTACAATTAGGATTGTAACGAACTTGTATTATAAATCCTGTTTTAACTTTTTTTTATAAATTTAAAGTGTATTATGCGTTTGGTTGTGTTACTTAATTTTACGTTGTTTTTCAGTTTTAATTGCTTGGACATTAAATATAAATATATTAATAATCAGGTAAGCAACTATCTTCGGAACTTACTCTCGCCACTGTTTACAGTAACGTGGGCTCTCCTATTTACCATTCTTAGTTACATCTCTAACTAAGTGTTACGCCCGGTTTTAGAACTTTTATTTTACAAGTTAAATATTTACAAACTAAATGTGGTAAATTCGTTTTACTAGTTATAAGCTACAAGGTAAACACTCGATATTTCTTTATTATTTTAACTTTGGAGCTTAATGCAAACTGATTTATATCATAACAGTCGGTGATATAACAACTGCAGGACACGGGAACACAACCCTTTTAGATTGTTAAAACTAACCTTTACATGTACAAACGTCACCAAACATTGGTAGAATAATAGTGGATTGTTGAAAACTACTTTAATAGTAGCCTAACTCAACAAAACGTCACTCAACTTAATCTAGAAGAAACAATACTCCCTTGCTTTGAATGTTACTTTACTGTTGAAACTAACTTAACCTAACCTAAATTATATACATGACCTCAAGGGAAAACCTCCAGAAGCAGGCATCAATGGAGCGACGTTTCGAAACGCGTCAGCAGTCTTAAGTTGTTATATTTTGCATTCACTTCATTGAAAATAACATTTTTGTATTAGGATGATCTTACTCCACGGTTTGCAAATCCCCACCTGAATAACTAGTCCGCTAACCAGGTATTGCAGGAGAGGAGTCTAGGACTCTAGATGGTCTGTGATGCCAGGCTACACAGTCACACTCACGCGCTCGCACACACACGCACACACACACTCACTTATACACACACACGTTTGTTTACTTTTAATGTGCGATTAAGCGTTTAATTTCACGAGATTGCAATGCAATGATGAGAGGTGAAATGGTGAAGTATGATATAATGTTCCAAATAAATTTTATATGTTGTATGGCAATACGAGATTAGACGGCGCTAAATATGCAAAGCTGGGGCAGGTATGTCTAAAGAACGTGGTTTACGTGTGATTACCCTGAAAATAGAAACTGCCTACGCTTGAAACGAGTCCTTTTATTAATTTATAAAACAACGTCGCTTAAATATTCTTCCTTTGTGTGTATTTTTTTTATGTCTGTAAGGTTAGTTTACTTGTGCGTTTACACATTTACCTTCCCCAACGTCGAAATGCAACGATCGAAAAAAGAGTTTAATTGGTGACATTGAACGCAAAATACTTTTTCAAATATTTACATTTAACTGATTCAATCGACCTTGAAAGACTAGGGTAGCTGGAGTGGAGGGGGGCGTGATAAACGGATGCAAACATCAGGATATACTAGCTTCAGAGATAGGCGTATCTATAATAAGATCATGGTACAAGTTTGCTTTGGTGTAACTAGCAATCCGTTAAAGCAAATGTGTTATAATAAAACTACACATTTAGTACTAAACAGAGGAATATCCTGGAGTATGGGAATGGAGGAAAGATCTTTCAGGAGTATACCCAACTTACTCCTGAATATGCGTGAGTTTCTCTGTAACTGTTTTAGATTCTTTGCTTTGTAAAAGTATTAACTCCTTACTATTTGCATTGTAACTATCTTACATTAGGCCTACCAATCCTATTTTTACGACTTGGATCTGATCGTGTTTTTTTATAAATTTCAATCCGATTTTATGTTGTACTTTCAGTTTTAATCTTTGGTTACGTATGTAAAACTTAAACTATATTCATGTCTATTGATATGTTACATATTAGGTTTTTCAATACTTTATTTCGCTCGATAATATACGGAAACGCAGTCTGTTAGTGATTCAATGAACTACTAAAGACAAAAACCAAATTAATAACTGTTGCTTGGAAACGGACTTTCTTACCGAACATATTATTAAATTTTTGTTTACAACCATTGTGTTCCTGCATTTGGCGGACATGTAAGGAAGAAGTACGATACATCCGTTGCTAAGCATGGCGCCTGTGTCAGGAGGATTTCGTTAAAACATTTTCCACATTTATCCGCACTACAACGCACAATCTTTCTGTAAGATTATTTTGATTCATTTATACCAAAATGCGGACTTTTTGTAATTATTAATGCAATTATCCAAGAAATAAAAGCGTTCCGGTTTCGATTCCAGACACGTATAAAAACGTTATTTTAACCGCAAAATAATGTTATATTTTTTCCACTATAGAACTAAATCTTAGATTCGGCACATTGTTTTAGAAATTGTGTTAGACGAAACAAAAGCTTTAATCTAATTCGGAATATCTGGGAGTGTAAAGTGTAAATTTACCAGTCTTTCCTTTTATAATCGTACTAAGTACGACTATACTACTATAATTCCTACTATTACAGTACTAAGTAACTCATGTTCAACTGAAATAAGTTTGTACGAAGCAAATCTAAAACCCTTACATCTATATCGAGAGATTAACAGCACAAAATATTTCAACAAACTTTACAGTCTGGGAAATATAAACAGAACAGCAGAATACTTAAGGAAATGGAACAGCAATCAAAGATTAAAGAAAAGGTCGCCTTACACAACATCAAAAGAAACAATGTAATATACCATAAAATAGAACCGACATCTTTACCTAATTTTATAAATCTTCTGAATTCAGTTTCCTTCCATAAAACTCTACATGAACCTGTAAACAAAAAGGAGAACAACCCACTAATATTTTTAAAAAAATGGCACTAGAAGTAATCAACTCCATCCCACAGCAAGCGATAAAAATTTACACAAATGGAAGCAGACAAGCGAATGGAAAAACGGGTAGTGGAGTATATATTGTATCACAAGAGTCAAAAGAGGAAATTAAATTAGGAAAACAAGGAAACTCATCAGACTTCAAAGCTGAACTTGTTGCTATTGATGAGGCTTTGTATAAATTAGAAGAATACCAGAACCCAGAACAACTATGGATTCTAACCGACAGTAAAAGCTCAATCCAACATTTACAGAATTATAATGAAATATCTGATAATATATCAATAAATATAATAAAAAAATTTAAAAATATTTCCAAATCATCACAAATACACCTACAATGGATTCCATCACATGTCAATATCCCAGGAAATAAGAAGGCAGACAACTTAGCAAAAGACGGCTGCAGTAATAGTAATTTCCACAAATAAACCCTAACCTATTTAGAAGTTTGTTCCAAATTTAAACAGGAAAAAGAAGAAAAATGAAAACAACCTCCGCAACATGAATGGTACAAAGATCACCAACCAGGTGCATCTATCAACTGTCAACTTGACATATTTTCACAGACATCTTTAGCAAGATTAAAAAGCAGCTATACAAAACCTATGAAAATCTCAGACCTTCGGAAGATATATCCAACATGTACAAGAGGCAACCAAGAACCAGCCTCACCAGCCCACATCTTGTCATGCATTGGACTTACCCCGGAATTCACAAGAAACCAGCAGAAGTAATAAGGCTTCTGAAGGAATATGATCTCATGAAGTTGGTCTAAGGACCTAGGGATAAGAAAGAAGAAGACACACACACAAAAACACACACACAGACACAGACACACACACACACACACACACACATGTATATTATATATATATATATATATATATATATATATATATATATATATATATATATATATATATATATATCGCAATATGTTTTCTTGTGTATTAATAAAGAACAAAAGTCAAAATACAAATACAAGGATTATATTTGAATTTACAATTCAAAGCTTTTCGTTGGCTAACAGTACCAACATCATCAGGAATATTAAACTGATGATGTTGGTACTGTTAGCCAACGAAAAGCTTTGAATTGTAAATTCAAATATAATTCTTGTATTTGTATTTTGACTTTTGTTATATATATATATATATATATATATATATATATATATATATATATATGTGTGTGTGTGTGTGTGTGTGTGTATGTGTGTATACATATGTAAATTGTGTTATATCATGTTTTTCCTGAAGTAGCTAATACATATTTTATTAGTAGAAAGCTTAGAAAAATATACAAATTATAATTAATCTTGTATTTAAAATATGTTTAATCATTAACTTTAATAAAATAAATCGTATTCCATATTTAATACGTATATATATATATATAATTGTTGATTCCTTCTACACGTGAGCTACTAGTTTTTACTAAAACACTTGTGAATATTTTAACAACTCGCCTATACTAGAACTTACTTATATTTGTAAAATATGTAGCATATATTGTAATATAGTAGCACTTACTTATATTTCATAGACTAAAGTGCGTTTTGTTTATGAAAAAGACGTAATTAGATACATAGTGAATTTCATTTATATTGTAAATCTTGTTTTTAAAAATGCATATATTTAGAAGTCTTTCATTAATTTTAAATGTAAGATGAGTTTTGTTAAAATATTTCATTTTATATCTGATTTTGTTGTTAATTTTATGTTTCGGTTTTTAAGTATTTTTTGTTTGAAATGTACTTATGTCCTTTATTTGTCAAGTATTTGTTTTTTTACTATGTTTTAAATACTTAATTTGGTGCGACGTTGTGCTAAAACGCAATCTGTTAGTGATTCAATAAACTACTAAAAACAAACCAAAATTTAAATGTGTTGCTTAGAAACGGACTTTTTGCCCATTATAATAATAAGTTTTTGTTAACAACTCTTTTCATCCTGTAATAGGCGGACATGTACGGAAGAGGAGCGATACACCTGTCCATAAGAGTGGTGCCCGTGTAAGGATGACTGTATAATCTGTCAATCATTGTTGGGTTGTATCCGTTCGTTTGTGCAATATATTTTATGGTGTTTAACTCCTGGTAGTGTCCATCTTTGTCTAGTGGTGCCTGTGTCTGTTTGTCTGTTCGTTTAATTGTGAGATCTAAGAAGTTGATGGAGTCTTGTTGTTCTGTTTCGATGGTGAATGTTAGTTTATGGTGTATGGAATTTAGGTGTTTTAGAAATATGGGTGCTCTGCGTGTGTTGCCTTTATATAATGTTATGAAGTCGTCAACGTATCTGTACCAATAAATTATGTTATCTGAATATTTGTTGTTGTGTAAAATGTGGTTTTGTTCAAAATGGTGTATGGATATTTCTGCTAAGATGTTAGTTATGGGGGACCCAATAGGTAGTCCATCTTTCTGGTTGTAGAATGTGTTATTGTAGGTGAAGTAATTTTGAAATGTGATTAATCTTGTGAGGTGGATGATTTACGGCCTGAGTTGACAAAGGGACACATCTCCCGAAACGGCCGTCCTCAACAAGCAAAGTAAGTGCTACTATAGGCAAGTTTAAACCACTTAAAGGTGCTTAGTGATTACTAGTAGCTCACGCGAAGATGGGAGTTACGGTCTGAGTTGACAAAGGGACACATCTCCCGAAACGGCCGTCCTCAACAAGCAAAGAAAGTGCTACTATAGGCAAGCTTAAACCATTTAAAGGTGCTTAGTGATTACTAGTAGCTAATGCGAAGATGGGAGTTACGGTCTGAGTTGACAAAGGGACACATCTCCCGAAACGGCCGTCCTCAACATGCAAAGTAAGTGCTACTATAGGCACGTTTAAACCATTTAAAGGTGCTTAGTGATTACTAGTAGCTCACGCGAAGATGGGAGTTATGGTCTGAGTTGACAAAGGGACACATCTCCCGAAACGGCCGTCCTCAACAAGCAAAGTAAGTGCTACTATAGGCAAGTTTAAACCATTTAAAGGTGCTTAGTGATTACTAGTAGCTCACGCGAAGATGGGAGTTACGGTCTGAGTTGACAAAGGGACACATCTCCCGAAACGGCCGTCCTCAACAAGCAAAGTAAGTGCTACTATAGACAAGATTAAACCATTTAAAGGTGCTTAGTGATTAATAGTAGCTCACGCGAAGATGGGAGTTACGGCCTGAGTTGACAAAGGGACACATCTCTCGAAACGGCCGCCCTCAACAAGCAAAGTAAGTGCTACTATAGGCAAGTTTAAACCATTTAAAGGTACTTAGTGATTACTAGTAGCTCACGCGAAGATGGGAGTTACGGTCTGAGTTGACAAAGGGACACATCTCCCGAAACGGCCGCCCTCAACAAGCAAAGTAAGTGCTACTATAGGCAAGTTTAAACCATTTAAAGGTGCTTAGTGATTACTAGTAGCTCACGCGAAGATGGGAGTTACGGTCTGAGTTTACAAAGGGACACATCTCCCGAAACGGCCGTCCTCAACAAGCAAAGTAAGTGCTACTATAGGCAAGTTTAAACCATTTAAAGGTGCTTAGTGATTACTAGTAGCTCACGCGAAGATGGGAGTTACGGTCTGAGTTGACAAAGGGACACATCTCCCGAAACAGCCGTCCTCAACAAGCAAAGTAAGTGCTACTATAGGCAAGTTTAAACCATTTAAAGGTGCTTAGTGATTACTAGAAGCTCACGCGAAGATGGGAGTTACAGTCTGAGTTGACAAAGGGTCACATCTCCCGAAACGGCCGTCCTCAACAAGCAAAGTAAGTGCTACTATAGGCACGTTTAAACCATTTAAAGGTGCTTAGTGATTACTAGTAGCTCACGCGAAGATGGGAGTTACGGTCTGAGTTGACAAAGGGACACATCTCCCGAAACGGCCGCCATCAGCAAGCAAAGTAAGTGCTACTATAGGCAAGTTTAAACCATTTAAAGGTGCTTAGTGATTACTAGTAGCTCACGCGAAGATGGGTGTTACGGTCTGAGTTGACAAAGGGACACATCTCCCGAAACGGCCGCCCTCAGCAAGCAAAGAAAGTGCTACTATAGGCAAGTTTAAACCATTTAAAGGTGCTTAGTGATTACTAGTAGCTCACGCGAAGATGGGAGTTACGGCCTGAGTTGACAAAGGGACACATCTCCCGAAACGGCTGTCAACAAGCAAAGTAAGTGCTACTATAGGCAAGTTTAAACCATTTAAAGGTGCTTAGTGATTACTAGTAGCTCACGCGAAGATGGGAGTTACGGTCTTAGTTGACAAAGGGACACATCTCCCGAAACGGCCGTCCTCAACAAGCAAAGTAAGTGCTACTATAGGCAAGTTTAAACCATTTAAAGCTGCTTAGTGATTACTAGTAGCTCACGCGAAGATGGGAGTTACGGTCTGAGTTGACAAAGGGACACATCTCCCGAAACGGCCGTCAAAAAGCAAAGTAAGTGCTACTATAGGCAAGTTTAAACCATTTAAAAGTGCTTAGTGATTACTGGAAGCGCACGCGAAGATGGAATCAACAAATATTAACTTTAAATTAATTTTTCAGGACGCCATTTAGAAAATTGATGACGTACTATAATGATAACGTATACATTAGGTTAGTAATTTATATTTATTACAATATTTATTACAATATTTATATTAATAAACCAAGTTGTGCAACGTTTTATCACAGAATAGGTTTTATTCCGAAATTAAAACGATTATAAGATAACCATAAAACAATAAAGGGTAACTTAAATCGATATTCTATCTGTACGCAATAGATATTGTCGATATTATAAAGACCACAGAGATTTTATTGTTATTTCCTTCAGTTGATATTCCAGAAAGGGATTGTAAATAAGATGACGTCAACAGTGCTGTGTTTAGGCAAAGACATTTTTTCAAGTGATCATTTTGTAAATCAAGATTTGTAGGACAATCATTGTGTGCTGTTGATAAAAGTAATATGTTTTAAATACTTCAACATTAGACTTAAACACTACGTACACTTATTTAACGAGAAAATGCACGGCACGAAAATAAGAAATATTTTGTGCAAAACCGTGTTGTTTTTAGGACAATAAGAAATAACAGTGACCATAGTAAGTTGTATTACTTCTCATCGCTCATAGATGCTCATTAATGTGGATCACATTGTATCATGGAAAAAGCAAATACTATTGTCCTTTATTGTCTCAGTATTTATTCTTTTTCCATGTAATATTAATATCACAAAATTATAGAATATGGTAAGTTACCACAAACAAATGTTACCAGGTAGCTGACACAAACTCTCTCCCATCAATTCAAAACATAAAATGTTATATTTTTAATATAATTATAGAACTTTCAAATTATCTAATTACATACATTGTTATTAGAATGTAAAAATGTAATTATTTACATAAGTTAATATTAATTTACTGAAGAAATACGTAGAAATATATGCATACAGGAACAAAATCCGCGATCCTCGTACGAGTATAGCCAGGAGTACTCGGCAAAAATGTGACGCGCAGCGTTTAAAAACTTTTCACTTTACCACTTTACTAGCAGCAAACCAAGGGTACTACGAACTTAAGATGAAAAGAATAGTAGAATCCAACTAATTATCTGAAACTTTTACGCTTACAAAATCTTTCTAACCAACAAATAAGAAAAATTTTCGCTTACTAACCTTTTTATGTTACTTAAAGTGCAACTCTAATTAAATGTATTTTTATAACGTTCTTTCTAACAAAATATTAGTTTTATGGATTAATATTCTGAATGAGAGAATTAGGTTGCTTATACCTAGCAAGCTTCCCCCCCCCCTCTAAGGAATTTAAACCTTGATTTAGGTGAAAGTTTTTATTAACTTTTGTAGCGGCGCAGCATGGTATTGAAGAAATTTTCCCCATCCAATATGGCGATTTTGGCTTCACATCTCCCGATATCTATTTCATAGACGACTACTCTATTTGTAACAAGTGCACTGTGGTTCATACAAACCCGGCAGATACATAGACAAACTTATCAGAGACAACATGATCTCTAACAAGCACACATACGTATGCAATGACATATACCTCATCCACAACATGCTCACAGCAATCGCAACTCCAGGAAAACTCACCCAAAGATATCTTCCCACTCATTAAACTCATAAAATAAATTCTGCCCACAAAACGATGGCCTCCCAATGGGTTCCCACATCTCAGAGAGTCTACCTGAAATATTCCATCACCATATCGTACAATAATACATCATGCAGAGCAACACACATACAGACAAAATAATATACTACCATAGATATATAGGCGACATTTTACTATTAAACAACGGCAATAAACTTTAAATCAAACAAACACACAATGAGATCAACACCACATACCAAAATCTAACATTTAACCTCGAATTAGAGGACAATAATAAAATTAATTATCATGTTATTAATACAAATTTATAATTGTTTTATTAATAAAAATAAATTATTATTTTATTCATAAAAACAAAGTAATAAGTTCATACAGGGTTGCAG
>JBAIZL010000127.1:1767500-1772500 GCA_036971475.1 Prosapia bicincta
CTATAACATAAAATCAGATGTTTTATGAAACCATATACTGTATTATCACATTTTAAAACCAATGGGACGTAATAACTACGACGAGTAACTATATTGCATACCTTGCCCCTTTTTTGAAAAGTGTTTCTCTCATGTAAAAATAAACTAATTCCTTAAAATTAGTAATTGAATTAATATTTGAAAAAATTAGAACAAGCGTCATCAACTGCAACTTTTAAAACATCTGAACTTGAGTGGATGGATAAAACATATTTTATTACCGATTGAAAAGTGGTACAAGATATATATAGGGAAAGTGTGAACTAATAGAAGGATTTGAATAGCTATGCATGGGAGCGCTTAGGTTCCATATAAATGTTTTGTCTACACTAACCTTAATAATGCATGCGCACAATGTAAAAGTACGCTTTTGGTATTTAGAATAAATACGTAGCCCCAGTTAGATATTATTTCGCCACGGCCACTCAAATATACACTGGAGACTGAATAGTATTGACTATTCACAGGTAATACCTTTTAGTAACCCAACTTGGACTCAAATATTTCGCAGGTTTAACAAAGTTTGATGTATTAAAACTCTGTCTCTGTATTGTGCTGGTTTAGGTCTAGTTGTGTATTATTTCTGTTCTTATTTTATAATAATTTCTAGAAGGTTATTCCGGATTGGCAACTTCCATGCTTTCCATAAAGGCGTAATGTCTGTATCTATCTGGTGTCTTCTGAGCTTCCCTTTAATATTTTATCAAGTTTATGTCAGCAACATTCGCAGAGCTTAAAATAGAATTCTCTAACTGAAAGTCCTGGTCTAACTTATGTTTTCAGTTTTGTTAGGAAACGTAGTTGCAATATCTTACGTAGGAGCAAATCTGTGTTTAGATAATTTTGGAAAAATTAAAACATTTGTTTAATCTCATGACAGGTGACTATACAGGTGTGTGTGTGTGAATGTGTGTGTGTGTGTGTGTGTGTGTGTGTGTGTGTGTCACACAGTAGTTGGTTCGAGATATTAATAACAGGTCCGGGTGTACCTCAACGGCTAGATCTGGGTTGTAGGAAAAGCTAGGCTCTTTTTAGTACAAGGGCAGGTACTGCGAAGGGACCAATTCTTTATCGGGTTCGAAGGTGTCTTTAACCTAAGGAAGATCGTAATAGTTACCTGGAACTGTAGACGGGGATACAGTATGGCTTGCGTAGGAAGGAATATCTGACCTAATGAATAAATATTAGTATAAAAAAGGAAACTCTAACAAAGATAATATTTACGGTTTTCTAGGTTAATTGAAGAAAGTCAAATTTGTTATCTCTTTGCTTCACGCATACTACTTTTTCCTAAAATTTAAACAATTTTGAAAACAAAGATTTTTTATTTTATTATAACATTCTCTTGTGGTTATTGGTTAATATCATTCACACTGTATTATAAGAAGTAGTTTCAGGTGCCCACTTACACCTATCAATCACAATAATGTGCTCATGCCTATATTTTAAAAAACATCTTTTAATTTTGTTACCTCTGGGAGGTTTATGCAGAGGTATTTTTTCCCCGCTACAAAGAAAATGTACTTTTCTCATTACCACTCTTTGGGTTATTCCTGTAACAATTATTCTTTAAGCACTCAGACGGGTAAAATGGATATCAAAATCCGGGTTATACTACCAGCCAATCTCGTAATGAACAAATAAACCCTTTACTTCCATAATTATTTCAACACCTTAATTCATTATCTTGTAATATCTGTTTTAAAATACCCTGAAATGTTTGAAATTTCCTGAGACGTTATACAAATAATTGTATACTTGCATTCCTATGGAAACGATGTTTCGTTTTTCATTTTTAAATGTTTTTTATAGGTTTTCTTTAGTTTTCACTAAAAATTTCAAATTGTACAGTTGTAACATATTAAATGATAATATAACGTTAAAATGAATTAAATCTGTGTAGTTTTTTAAAAAAATATCTTAAACAGTTTTCTTTTATAACTGTATAAATCAACAATGGCATAATGTTTAAATTTAATAAATAGAACCTCTATACCACAAATAACGTTTTCATTTATTCAATACGTTACGTTTAAATTGCATAGGAATCATCCTCAGATGTAATTTACAAAACAAATCACTTCATTACAGGAACTTTGTTTTGTAAAGTTACCTCTGAGGATGATTGTTATCGAAATGTTCATTAGGTATTAAATAAATGAAAAAGTTATTTTTTGGTATAGACGTTTTATTTATTTAAAATAAACTTTGGTATTCATTTTTTTAATGTTAACAGTTAGCATATATTTTTGCCGATTTTGTGAAAAATTTTCTTCTATGCTAGTAAAATTAAAATTTCTTAAAATAATTTACCTGAAAACATCAGTATACTAACCTGTGATCTTTTGAAATTTCATTTCATGAATTATAAAATGTAAATTTTTTTCTCCATGAAATTTCATTCTGGAGGGACAAACGGCGTATGATTTCCCAACCAACATTTATTTTTAGAATAGTTTGTTTTACAAATATTCTCTTTAATATTTACCAACTGCTTTCCTTCCTCTACCGCATTTATGACTTATGACTTTACCCAGCAACACAATTTTGAAGGAATGATTTTGAAGTTCTTTTAAATATGCTTCTTATATGCTTTTTTAAACAATCTTCTTTTGAAATATGTTTTACCTATATATAGCTAATTTCAAGCTATGTTAAAATTTTTCCCTTTTTAGCAAAGAGACTTCACTGTGTTAAAAGAACATTCCAGAAACCAGCCGAGATATTCCTATTTAAAGAAGTTTAAGACAAGACCCTAATGTCCTATATTGGATTAATGTTACATTTAGGCCTGTTCATTTTAGTGATATCAAAACACATAGGTTATATAGACAACAGTATATATTTTTATTTATCACGGGAAACATTTCCTCTTATTCAATTGATGTTTTTTAAAATCATAAACCTAAAAACATCAGTTTACTAGCCCCTTGGAATTTCTGACATATCGCATGAATAAAATATGTACATTTTTTCACCAGAAATTAAATATTAATTCTGTGGCCACTATCGGATGTAACATTTCTCGAAACATATTTTATTAAGAATAATCCTGAACAGATTGTTTTTCTAACATTCTCCTTAAAAATAATGATAAAGAAACTGTTAATAATTGTCTCCTGCCCCTAGAGCGTTGTTTACATTATTTTAGCCCGCAATACAATACTCTTCATGGAGCTGAATCTTAAACACATTTTATAAATCTTCTCTATACATATAGTGAACCTAACTTTATAGTCAAATGCAAATTTAGTTATTACTGTTCGCGGTTTTGTAGAGACGTTCACTGCGGTATTAAAAGAACATTGCACTTACCCTCTGAAACATCCCTATTTAAGGGTGGCTTAAGGTAAGAGCCTAATCTCCTAGATTGGGTTAAAAGTTATCGTAAGACAGAAAAATATAGGACCGTACCTACGTGACTAGTGCATATATCACGTTAAAGTAAATGTTTTCAGCAGACTGTAAAGTAAAACAAAAAACAAACAAGTAAGCGTATAACTAGTTGAGTTTAGTGTTAAATTCTTGGCTCGTTCCTTCATTGGTTTTACGTTGTCCGACTTGGCCAAACATCCGCCGCGCCGGGTACAAACAGCTTTACGACTGTGTTTACAAATCCCTTGCATCTAGATATTTAAATTATAAACATGTTCATTTTCTGTCGTATTTATAAAACCAATATGTTTAATATTGTGTGACCTCGAGTTATCGACAGTACATTCAATATTGGCGAGAGAAGATATACTTCGTGATCCAAAAAGTCACGACCAAAATAAAACTTGTGGTGACGCATCACAAAATGTGAAATGTTTAAAAAAAATACAAAAACACTTTGCTTTAACACAGAAACAAAATGAAGTAATTAAAAATTTTTAAATGGAAAATAGCACTATACTACAATATAGCTACATTACAATCCATCCAATTAGAATGGATTTGTTTCTTTTTAAATAATGTTTACTAATACACAAGGTAAACAGTTGAAAGTTAAACACGGCCTCCTTGTTTTTGCGACGATGTAGAAACCTATACATGAATGGAGGACACTCCAATTGTCAATCATTTTGCTTATCTTAGCACTAAAAAAGCACATATCTTGTTTAGTTTCTTGATAAGACACTGGGTTTTTGGTAAAAGCAGGATACTAAGTTATTAAAAACTTGGTTTTTTAAACCAAATGGGTTTTACATTCCTCCTGGGTTTTGGATTTTTACATTCTGAAGAAGAAATGGGAATTGATTCATACCAAAAGGGAAACATTAAACGTTATTTTTCTTCATTCTAACGCTCAGAGACAAAAGTTAACAACAAAGGGTTAAATACGTCTTATTTTATACACTTTCCAAATTTGAAAAGTGTCTAATGAACATATTTTTGAGTACAAATCCTGTGTATTTAGTGTATCAAATTATAGACTTGAAGTAAACAACCAGGTATGAAAAGCAAACTTTAAATGTTTATTTTCGTAAACTAAAATTCCACAAAGAATTAATTATTCTGGAGGACTTTTATAAAAGTGGTTTAAGAAATTGATTTTCTGTTATTCTGTCATCAATACATGCCACGTTTAGCCCAGTTAAGGCTTGATATTATGTCAATATTTAATTTTCTTTATCATATAGTCAACTAAAAATCTATTTTATAATCCTCCAGGGGTGAGGGGGTATTACATTTACCCACGCATCTTTAACTCGCGTTTAGGGGTTATTAATTGATTTATTACTGTAAGAAAATAAAATAAACCATTATAATTAAAACGGCATATAAAATATTATTACTCTTATTATAATAATTTTATTTCATAATTATTTTTACGGACAGCTGATGCTTCCCGTTCTCTAGCTACTCATAGCTATAGCTTTGTTTTTTCCTTTGCGAGCAGTATAATATCGTTATGACATTTGCATATTGTGAAAATACTTATTATTTGAGCTGTTAAAAATATTTTGAAGTGATATATT
>JBAIZL010000127.1:2377500-2572500 GCA_036971475.1 Prosapia bicincta
ATTCATGAAAGCGTTGCTATGCATTTTAAAATGTTGAAAAAATATATTTTTTTTTACAAAATTCATGAAAGCGTTGCTAGGCATTATGAAATGTTGAATAAATAAATTTTTTTCACATTATTCATAACAGCATTGCTAGGCATTTTAAAATGTTGAAATAATATATTTTTTTACAAAACTCATAACAGCATTGCTAGGCATTTTGAAATGTTGAAAAAATATATTTTTTTTACAAAATTCATGAAAGCGTTGCTAGCCATTATAAAATGTTGAAAAAATATATTTTTTTCACACAATTATTGAAAGCGTTGCTAGGCATTTTAAAATGTTGAAAAAATATATTTTTTTTACAAAATTCTTGAAAGCGTTGCTAGGCATTATGAAATGTTGAAAAAATAAATTTTTTTCACATTATTCATAACTGCGTTGCTAGGCCTTTTGAAATGTTGAAACAATATATTTTTTCACAGAATTCATGAAAGCGTTGCTATGCATTTTAAAATGTTTAAAAAATATATTTTGTTTACAAAATTCTTGAAAGCGTTGCTAGGCATTATGAAATGTTGAAAAAATATATTTTTTTCACACAATTATTGCAAGCGTTGCTAGGCATTTTAAAATGTTGAAATAATATATTTTTTTACAAAACTCATAACAGCATTGCTAGGCATTTTAAAATGTTGAAAAAATATATTTTTTTTACTAAATTCATGAAAGCGTTGCTAGGCATTTTGAAATGTTGAAAAAATATATTTTTTTTACATTATTCATAACAGCGCTGCTAGGCATTTTGAAATGTTAAAAAAATATATTTTTTCACACAATTATTGCAAGCGTTGCTAGGCATTTTAAAATGTTGAAGTAATATATTTTTTTACAAAACTCTTAACAGCGATGCTAAGCATTTTGAAATGTTGAAACAATATATTTTTTTCACAAAATCATGAAAGCGTTGTTAGGCATTTTGAAATGTTAAAAAAATATATTTTTTTACAAAATTCATGAAAGCGTTGATAGGCATTTTTAAATGTTGAAAAAATATATTTTTTTTACAAAATTCTTGAAAGCGTTGCTAGGCATTATGAAATGTTGAAAAAATAAATTTTTTTCACATTATTCATAACTGCGTTGCTAGGCATTTTGAAATGTTGAAACAATATATTTTTTCACAGAATTCATGAAAGCGTCGCTATGCATTTTAAAATGTTTAAAAAATATATTTTGTTTACAAAATTTTTGAAAGCGTTGCTAGGCATTTTAAAATGTTGAAAAAATATATTTTTTTCTACAAAATTCATGAAAGCGTTGCTAGGCATTTTTAAATGTTGAAAAAATATATTTTTTTTACAAAATTCATGAAAGCGTTGCTAGGCACTTTGAAGTGTTGAAAAAATATATTTTTTTTACAAAATTCATGAAAGCGTTGCTAGGCATTTTGAAATGTTGAAAAAATATACTTTTTTTACAAAATTCTGAAAGCGTTGCGAGGCATTTTGAAATGTTGAAAAAATATATTTTTTTTACTAAATTCATGAAAGCGTTGCTAGGCATTTTGAAATGTTGAAAAAATATATTTTTTTTACATTATTCATAACAGCGCTGCTAGGCATTTTGAAATGTTAAAAAAATATATTTTTTCACACAATTATTGCAAGCGTTGCTAGGCATTTTAAAATGTTGAAGTAATATATTTTTTTACAAAACTCTTAACAGCGATGCTAAGCATTTTGAAATGTTGAAACAATATATTTTTTTCACAAAATCATGAAAGCGTTGTTAGGCATTTTGAAATGTTAAAAAAATATATTTTTTTACAAAATTCATGAAAGCGTTGATAGGCATTTTTAAATGTTGAAAAAATATATTTTTTTTACAAAATTCTTGAAAGCGTTGCTAGGCATTATGAAATGTTGAAAAAATAAATTTTTTTCACATTATTCATAACTGCGTTGCTAGGCATTTTGAAATGTTGAAACAATATATTTTTTCACAGAATTCATGAAAGCGTCGCTATGCATTTTAAAATGTTTAAAAAATATATTTTGTTTACAAAATTTTTGAAAGCGTTGCTAGGCATTTTAAAATGTTGAAAAAATATATTTTTTTCTACAAAATTCATGAAAGCGTTGCTAGGCATTTTTAAATGTTGAAAAAATATATTTTTTTTACAAAATTCATGAAAGCGTTGCTAGGCACTTTGAAGTGTTGAAAAAATATATTTTTTTTACAAAATTCATGAAAGCGTTGCTAGGCATTTTGAAATGTTGAAAAAATATACTTTTTTTACAAAATTCTGAAAGCGTTGCGAGGCATTTTGAAAGGTTGAAAAAATATACTTTTTTTACAAAATTGGTGAAAGCGTTGCTAGGCATTTTGAAATGTTAAAAAAATATATTTTTTTTACATTATTCATAACAGCGTTGCTAGGCATTTTGAAATGTTAAAAAAATATATTTTTTTTACATTATTCATAACAGCGTTGCTAGGCATTATAAAATGTTGAAAAAATATATTTTTTTCACACAATTATTGAAAGCGTTGCTAGGCATTTTAAAATGTTGAAAAAATATATTTTTTTTAGTAAATTCTTGAAAGCGTTGCTAGGCATTATGAAATGTTGAAAAAATAAATTTTTTTCACATTATTCATAACTGCGTTGCTAGGCCTTTTGAAATGTTGAAACAATATATTTTTTCACAGAATTCATGAAAGCGTTGCTATGCATTTTAAAATGTTTAAAAAATATATTTTGTTTACAAAATTCTTGAAAGCGTTGCTAGGCATTATGAAATGTTGAAAAATTAAATTTTTTTTACATTATTCATAACAGCGTTGCTAGGCATTTTGAAATGTTAAAAAAATATATTTTTTTCACACAATTATTGCAAGCGTTGCTAGGCATTTTAAAATGTTGAAAAAATATATTTTTATTACATTATTCATAACAGCGTTGCTAGCCATTTTGAAATGTTGAAAAAATAAATTTTTTTCCACAAAATTCATGAAAGCGTTGCTATGCATTTTAAAATGTTGAATAAATAAATTTTTTTCACATTATTCATAACAGCATTGCTAGGCATTTTGAAATATTGAAGAAATATATTTTTTTAACAGAATTCATTAAAGCGTTGCTAGGCAGTTTGAATTGTTAAAAAAATATATTTTTTTTACCAATTTCATGAAAGCGTTGCTAGGCATTTTAAAATGTTGAAAAAATATATTTTTTTCTACAAAATTCATGAAAGCGTTGCTAGGCATTTTAAAATGTTGAAAAAATATATTTTTTTTACAAAATTCATGAAAGCGTTGCTAGGCACTTTGAAATGTTGAAAAAATATACTTTTTTTACAAAATTCGTGAAAGAGTTGCTAGGCATTTTGAAATGTTGAAAAAATATATTTCTTTTACAAAATTCATGAAAGCGTTGCTAGGCATTTTTAAATGTTAAAAAAATTTATTTTTTTTACAAACTTCATGAAAGCGTTGCTAGGCATTTTAAAATGTTGAAAAAATATATTTTTTTTACAAAATTCATGAAAGCGTTGCTAGGCATTTTGAAATGTTGAAAAAATATACTTTTTTTACAAAATTCGAGAAAGCGTTGCGAGGCATTTTGAAATGTTGAAAAAATATATTTTTTTTACAAAATTCATGAAAGCGTTGCTAGGTGTTTTGAAATGTTAAAAAAATATATTTTTTTTACAAATTTCATGAAAGCGTTGCTACGCATTTTGAAATGTTGAAAAAATATATTTTTTTTACAAAATTCATGAAAGCGTTGCTAGGCATTTTGAAATGTTAAAAAAATATATTGTTTTTACAAATTTCATGAAAGCGTTGCTAGGCATTTTAAAATGTTGAAAAAATATATTTTTTTTACAAAATTCATGGAAGCGTTGCTAGGCATTTTGAAATGTTGATAAAATATACTTTTTTTTACAAAATTCGTGAAAGCGTTGCTAGGTATTTTGAAATGTTGAAAAAATATATTTTTTTTACATTATTCATAACAGCGTTGCTAGGCATTTTAAAATGTTGAAAAAATATATTTTTTTAACAAATTTCATGAAAGCGTTGCTAGGCATTTTGTAATGTTGAAAAAATATACTTTTTTTACATTATTCATAACAGCGTTGCTAGGCATTTTGAAATGTTGAAAAAATATATTTTTTTCACACAATTATTGCAAGCGTTGCTAGGCATTTTAAAATGTTGAAATAATATATTTTTTTACATAACTCTTAACAGCGTTGCTAGGCATTTTGAAATGTTGAAAAAATATATTTTTTACACAATATTCATAACAGCATTGCTAGCCATTATAAAATGTTGAAAAAATATATTTTTTCACACAATTATTGCAAGCGTTGCTAGGCATTTTAAAATGTTGAAATAATATATTTTTTTACAAAACTCTTAACAGCGTTGCTAGGCATTTTGAAATGGTGAAAAAATATATTTTTTACACAATATTCATAACAGCGTTGCTAGCCATTATAAAATGTTGAAAAAATATATTTTTTCACACAATTATTGAAAGCGTTGCTAGGCATTTTAAAATGTTGAAAAAATATATTTTTTTAACAATTTTCATGAAAGCGTTGCTAGGCATTATGAAATGTTGAAAAAAAATTTTTTTTCACATGATTCAAAACAGCGTTGCTAGGCATTTTGAAATGTTGAAAAAGTTAATTTTGTTTACAAAATTCATGAAAGCGTTGCTAGGCATTATGAAATGTAAAAAAAAATAAATGTTTTTCACATTATTCATGACAGCGTTGCTAGGCATTTTGAAATGTTGAAAAAATATATTTTTTGCACACAATTATTGAAAGCGTTGCTAGGCATTTTAAAATGTTGAAAAAATATATTTTTTTACAACTTTCATGAAAGCGTTGCTAGGCATTATGTAATGTTTAAAAAATTAATTTTTTTTACCTTATTCATAACAGCGTTGCTAGGCATTTTGAAATGTTGAAAAAATATTTTTTTTACAAAATTCATGAAAGAATTGCTAGGCTATATGAAATGTTGAAAAAATAATTTTTTTTCAAACAATTGTTAATAATGCTTTATAAAATGCTACAATGTAGCCGTTGTTTAGACTTTTGCCATATAATTTTTGTTTAAAGTAAAAAGCGGATTATAAAAAGTTAAAACATAATAATTAATTATTTATTTACCACTGTATAAGTAGCTCCAATGAATTGCAATATTGAATGTATTTACTGTAAATTAACAGTGCAAATGTGTAAAATTAAATATATTTAAAATAAATTTTAATGTGTAAATTAAGTATAATGGTACACACTAAACTACACTATTTTATACATAAACAATATCAAAAGAAAGAGGGTCCTTTTATAAACAAATATACTAATGTATGATAATTTAAATAAATATTCTATAGATTATTTTAAAATAGTACTTGTTCTTAAAAACATGAAGGTTTATGAATTTTTGTTAGCTTTTGGATAGGGCTATATATAATAATGTAATTGCCATGTTTATTTAACTGAGAAATATTTGAGTTCATTGGTTATTTCTACTAATATCCTTGTGCGGAGAACTTGTTTTACCCTATTAAGAGTGTAAAAAATTTACTTCAAATACAAGTTCTACAATGCATTAATTAATTAATTATTATATTTATAGTGTAACCGATAGTAATGAATAATAAATTTCACGAGATTGACTAGACCTAATTGTAGTTATTCTGATCGTCGATTCATTCCAATGTTCCATTCAACCAATTTCCAATACATTAACCTGGTTCGATTTAAAGTACTAAATGGTATGAGAACCTCGAATCCATGATAAAACAATGATACATGTTAAGGACTTTGTTACGTAAACATTTAGTAAATGTAGATGCATTTAAAACGTATGTCAGTTTTCCCTTAACATCTTCGCGAGGGATGGGGAAATGGTAGAGTATAACTGCAGCACTACAAAGATAAATCAGGAAGTGACAATTAGCGCATATGATGTAATCAGGCATCCTAAGATTTACCACCAATATCTAGTCAGCTTTCAAGGTTATAACTTTGCTAGTTGATACTTTGACCACAAATGTGTTTCGGCAAAGAATTTACATGAGTTATGACACAACAAGAGGAAATTGGGTGTGTTCCATCTAATTAGGTGTGTTAATCTGTGAATCCATGTAGTGAAGCGATTTCCCAGTTTTAATAACATGAGTCTGATTCTAACTCCTGCATGTAAATACCTATTCAACTTTTATAATAGTTTGAAAAGCTTTGAAAGGATAATTTTCTGAATACTATGACACTATAACGAAAACCTTGTTCTGTACATTAACAGAATATTTGACATAAAGTATAAAAAGCTACAGTTTCCGTACAGCCTTATATCACATTGTCTTGCAAAGCGTAACTGATATTTGACTATTCATATCCAATTACACAACCACCTTAATCTCTCAATAACCGTTTTTCCTAACAGAGGATATTGGTTGAATTGTTGGGCCTACTCTTCACCCAGGGAGTGAAATTTGATTCTATGGTGTAAAACCGGAAGGAAGCACATAAAAGGATGTCATAATTTTGAAAATATATATTTTGGGAACAAAAAGGTGTACAACGAAAGAAAAGGAACTAAATCCAGTTAACACGAACCCCATTTAAAGTTGAAGTTAAATCCTTCAAAAAAAATTAATCTTTTTAAATAAAAATTTACGTTTAATTACTACTTGCGCTTACTCGTATGTCGTTATTGTAAGATAGAAATTAAGGATATCAATAGACATAGGAATGAGGACAGAAAGGTGGGAAGGCTGAAATAGTACAATAATTAGTATAAGTTAAGTAATCAATCTGACCTCACGAAAACTAACGTTTAGCCCGCGAATATTTTGATAATGAAAATAAATTTCCAAATAAGGCACAAACAGAAGAAAACAATTGTATTCAATTGTTATGGTACAGTTTGTTTCAATATTTCATATTATAGTACATTCTAAACTAGTTGGACTTTCGAAATTAAAAGATATTTTCGTGTATTAGTAAAACTTCTGTCAATACTTGTTTTACCATGCTAATATTTAAATACAAATTGTAGTTTTAAAGATAATATGTATAGTATTGTATAATAGTTGTTTCCTTTAAATAAAGAGTAACAAATACTATACGGAGTAAAACAGGTTAAAGATACAAAGTACTATGCTTTAATGGTTTCGATAAATTGTAATTTTGTTCGCAGTATATAGAGTAAGTTCAGCATAAATTATTTAATATAAAATTAGTACGTAACGTTGTGTGTACGTGAAAATCTTATAAAGAAGATTATGAAAAAATACTTTGCAAACAATTTTATATTCTTTTTTCTGATTTCACCGTTAATATTTTTGATTACTAATATCTAATTTCAAATATTGAAAAAAATATATTTTATTAATATTTAATTTTCAAGTTCAATATTTGTAATATTTTCATCATATTAGTTCACGTTTTGCAAAAGTATGAGCTGAAACTATATATTATTGAAAATCTATCGAATTAATTTAATATTGTCATAATATTAAGAATAAGTGATATTACGTAATGAATTTAACATAGTTAAAAGTAAATTATTTTTGTAAAATTCAAGTAACACCTTTAAGGTTGAATAAATGAGTAATTAGCTGAATAATTGCCTAAAGGTATTAACCGCATTGTTTTTCTAACTCAACTATCGTGCTTGAAAATAATAACTTAGAAATGTAATAATACACATATGTGAGTTCTTTTAATTTCATTTAATTCAAATTTAAGCTTAAAGTTTTATTATGAAAGACATATTACATCCATTAAAAACGTACAAATATAATAACGCCTTTCATACATATACGCCTTTCATACGACTTTTGTCTAAATGAAATGTCAAACCAACAACTAAATGTCACTGCGTGTGTATTGGAGCTTATGTTCCTTTTTTCTGTATTGTTTTCCCAAAGTGGTTGTTTTACTCAAGAAACGACTGTTGTATGTATCAGATGTATAATATTGAAATATTTATCAAATTAAAAAATAAAAGTAATGCAAAATATATATATATCTTAAGGAAGTACAAAAGTTTTACAGTAATGTAGAAATTCTACTTAGTTGTCTCCAATGTGAAATGTCTACGATTTCATATCCAATAGTTGGAAATAAGCTATAAATAGTTGGTATAATTATGGCAATTTATTTCACATTTTCTCGTAAATTAAAGTGCTGTTTATAAAATCTGAGAAATGTAAGAATGAATTAATTATTGCAAAGAAAATTATCACCTTTCTCTGCACTAATACAAATGCAAAGGAAGTATAAATGAAATTAGTACGTAACAAAAAGTTATACAATATACAGAAACGCTGTGTTTAAATGCTATACGGGCCGGCCGTAGATGGTTAAAAATGATTAAAATACTGCTATAATATTGGCTTTTGGTATTGTCAAGTAGAATAATTTTTTTCGGTTCGTTGCCAAATCATTAATCATTTAAACGTGTTTTCAACGAGTTTATTATTATTATATTAATCAAGTTTATTACTGATCTGGAAAAGTCTGGGTTTACCTTATTATTTTTTTTTGTAATTTTTACTGATATTAATAGACAGTATTAATTTATTTGTGTACTAGACTCACACAATTTAAAATGAAGGCCTTGTACTAAACAGTCAAATAATTATATAACATGCATAATTTAATTAAATAGCTGGAGTAATATGTGAAACCTTATTTTATTATTTTGCCCTCAAATACAACTTGAATATTATAGTAAGAGGGCAGTGATAAAAACACAACAGTGTACGATATTTAATATTTGGTAATATACATAATATTTATTAATTCGTTGTTTAGTTTGTGATTGGATAATTTTTAATATTTGGATTGTGATGGATTCTATTTTTAAAACCTATGTAGTAATGTATAAAAGTAGGACTCTGAGTAAGAGTAAGTGTAAGTGAGATAAAAGTTTGTGATAAGGTTATTCAATCGGCAAATCCAAAAATAGAAATTTGAGATATCAACTTTGTTCTTGAATGAATTATACCTTAAAAACTTCTCAGAAGATATTTGCAACTGATGTCTTTAAATAAAAGAAGTATTTCCGGATGGTTTAATATCATATTAAAGTTCACAAATATCTGCTTTTTAGCCCTTATCATTTTAAACTAAATTTAAACTACTTAACTAAGTGAATACGTAATTGCTTACTTGCTGACGCGTTTCAAAACGTTTGTTCCTTTTACAGAGTAGAGGGTTAGGTTCGTAAATGGAACGAACGTTTTGAAACGAGTCAGCAAGTAAGCAATTACGTATTCACATAGTTAAGTAGTTTAAATTTAGTTTATTCAGTGAATTCAAAATGATAACATCAAGAAACTTCCTTATCATTTATTTAAATTATTTCCAAAGCATTTACAATCTACAATGATCACCTAATAATTACACCAAAAGTTAGGAACAAAGCTTAGCTATCCAAAAGGTTATTTTTTTGAAATATTTGTTTCGGTTACAGTTTAAAAGACTGAGCCAAAACAAAATCTGAAAAATAATTACGTATATAAATATTCCTTTAAGTATGTATTACTCGTATACAATTATCTATTGAACGCCCTCGATAAATTAGCAACTGTTTTATTCAAACAACCTCTATAAATTAGCAACTGTTTTATTCAAACAACCTCTACAGCTTTAAGGCAATGGTTTTATTTTAAATTAATCTCTTTCTATTGTTTGAGTTTTATATATACGGAATCTCTTATTAGTTAATCTAAACATAACCTACTCAATAAGGTATGCCTAATCTACATTAGGAAATATAGTGTTAGATATTAATTTTGAGAAATAAAATTGTTGAACCATATAGGAAATTTTTTCTGTTTTTTTCCTTTATCCTATCCACTATACTCCCCGATCTTCCCACAGTGTATATCGTTGTATATTATGTCCCTCGGCCTATAAGTCTTAGTTTGGTGCCCACTATTGTGTCTCATGTCATGCCATTCCTTAATTAATACTCTCTCTATTTCAACGATTTCTATTTATTCAGCCAACCTACTAAGAACTATATTTATTAATTAAGAATAGGATTTGAAAACATCTTTTTTTAAGGAACTATGAATGGTTATGTTACATAGACAAGACAATAATAAACCATTACCTATCTATTTAGCTGAGAGAAACCTAAGCTCTAAAAGCAATAATTAGATACGTAGTGCTATTCCTAAGCTTAATACAATACCACCCCCTGGGATAAAGTCGTGACGAGGTATTTGCAAGCAAATAGTCCCATATCTGGTGAATGGGTTCATGTCAGTTAACTAACGTAAATAATTTATATGCGCAACCGCAATTCTCTATCTTATACCTCTGCCCTTCCTATGATATTTATATCATATATGAATTTTTTTAAAGTATTCTGAAAATAAAATTATCACTTGAAATCTACATGTGCTGCTGATACTGAATAGGCTTTCATTTATGTTAAAATAAAAATATTTAACATAAAAATGTTAGTTTTATCCTTTCCACCGGTCTCTTGGATAATTCAATCCAATGGATGGTGACGACTGACTACTAGCAGCCAGAATATTTATAAAGAAAAAGCAACACACAAAAATGTTATTGAAACTTAAACTAAAATTATATTTTCCCTCCTAAAACAGGTTTACATAAATTTTTTTTATGTTCATCTTGGATACATTTCTACTACTGAATCAATATGCCGGGCTTAGTCCACTGTTATCTCCCAACTAGGGCTACGAATAAAAATCTAAAATAAAAGTAGACAAACATCTCATTAAGTTTTTAATCTAACAATTGCAATCCTTGTTTATTTTTAAACATTTATTTCTCCTATGCTATTAGTAATACAATATTTTTTTGTAGCCTATTTAGTTAAAAGAAATAATTCGGTATAAAGACGAATCTAAAACATTTATTTAAACTCTTGAATTTTGTACTCCAATATGTTCGGGGAAACTTAAATTAGCCTATGACTATCCGAAATTTAAATTTTGTAAATTTAACCTGTAGAAGGTCAAATAGTTGTAAAATAATTTGAAAGTGATTAATTAAGTTTTACCGAACGTTATGGACTAAAACAAGAGTTTAACAAAGCAGAACCGGTTCCAGTCCACGAATACAGGACAAATTTACAAAATTTAAAGTTCGGATAGTGTAGAAGCATTTAATTTGTTTAAAAGTCAGAAGAAAAGTTCTTCAGAATCACAAAGTAAATAAATGTAAGATATTCATCGAATGACAAATTAAACGTTGTACTTATGTCGTCCCTTAAATGCTTTAATAGTATATAAATACCTTTACAATATCCTATTAAGGATGTAGAAACATATATTAATAATTAAACATGATAATTTAGCCTCAAAATTTTAAAATAAAGGCCTGAGTTTTCAACGCGTATATTATTTTTATAATTATGTAATCCATACTCGACGATTTATGTTTGGAGTTGGGTATTAGTGTTTTTTTGTTACAAACTGTTAGTTTCCAATCAGAACTATATAAAATATTGTATACACCATTTAAATCAACATTTCAATAAATATTTTTCCAAACCACAATCCTTTTGTTGTACTAAATATATCGTATAATTATTTAGCACTTTGCAAACAAATATTAGTAGGTAATTATTGAGGTAATTAAACATACCATTGTATGTATATTTCCAAAGCTGTTTAATAATATATTTTCAAGTGTTCTTCGTTTGCCATAAAGGCTATGGTGGCATAACCAAGCATCAAATTGCCAATTAGATGTAAAACCTATTTCCGTTTCGGTTTAGGGTTTCGCTTGGTACCTTGTCGTAAAATATTTTTCTTACAACAAAAGCAAGTATTAGTAGTATTTTCGACAATATTATCTTGGCATTATGTAATTTATTATAAGTAAATTATCTATTCAATGTGTTTTTATTTCTTTTTTTATAATAATTATTTAGAAAATTATAAACACCATGGTTTATCTTTACTGCCATTTTATTAGCGAAAATAAACGTCCACGTCAGAGAAACAAAAATAACCATTTATGATTTTTAATAAATGTTTATATCGTTAATACGTAGTCTAATACATAAGTACCCTTCATGTAAGTGATAAAGCTATTTCATATTATTAGGTATATTTTAAAGACTTGCATTTAATTCTTTCTGTACAAAGCACATTCATAAAACAACCTTAATTATAGAACAAACAATTATGTTCGATTAAACATATAATTTACATTACTCAAATTCTCTTAATTTCGTATGGATCATTTCCTTCAAACCATTGTAACAAATTAAAGCTCCTGTTATTGAAAATAATTAGAATTTATGTTATCTAAATCCATAAGAAAGAGATACGTTTCAGGTAAAGTTTAGGCCAATTGCAACCGTCAACGTCCATTGACTAATGGAGAGAAACTTTTAACAAGTATTATTTTATATTTTTGTAAATACTATTTTTTTGCAATTACCAATTATAATTGAGTTTTTTTGTTTCCATTTTAAAGTTTCGAAAATTTATAGGGAAAAAATATGGCATGAATAGAAAAGATAGTCTCGACTATAATCCTCTCTACAATCTAGTTTGTTCTTCATTGTTGCAACCTTCGTTTATAAAAAGCTTTCAATCATGTACTTTATTAGTAAGAGAGATCCACTTGAAAATATTTTGTACTAATTAGGCCTTAGTATTTATTGTATATTCAAATGAAAATACTATTCTATTGAAGAGAAAACATTGTTTTCAGTATACGTTGTACGTTTTACTTTTTTTTTAATTGGAAAAATATTTCCTGTCTTTCATCCTAATAAATGTTAGTAGCGGAAAAATACAAATAATAATGACTTTTTTATTCTGAAGTATTAACATCATCTTGTTATATGTATTTACTTTTAAAGTGCAAGTATAGACCATAGTGAGAAGTGTTTGTTCTAAAATTATTGGTATATGATTTCCATTTCATGGAAAATAAAATGATCAATGGGAAAATATTACGGAAAGCGCTTAGAAAAACAATAAGGTTTGAGAGCAGAAAAACAGCTCACAAGGCTTTTCCAAACTTTTAGTATCAAGAACAGGACTAAAATTATGAGGGGAAATCAAACAGGAAGAAACAGGATGAGACTAAATAACTTCAAACAGAAATAAAAACAGTATTAGACTGGCTTCAAACCCCCAGATAAATATAATAATGGCAATGTATTTAAACAGGTCTTTAAGTAGAGTCCCCTCTTACGTCATATTAGTTTGGACCGGAGACTTAAGCAGACCTACAACCATGGCAAGACCCAGCTTAGATACAAAACTAAACCGTGCACTGCGGCGACCAATGACCAAGCAAGGCTAGTCTGACCGATATCTAAGTCTACACGTCTCGTACAAAGGAGGTAAAGTCCGTAGATTTTCTAATCTTAGCGTCACAATCATTGTATGAATTGTTTATTCTTAGTATTCAAAATAAAGGTAAATACGTACCCTTTTCAGATGGAAATAAACTCAATTTTGTCACAAATTTAATCTAAATTTGTCGTTTGCTTAGCAAAATTTTAACTATTAATTTTGTATTGTTACATAAATGTAAGCAATTTTCAAGGAAGAAAATAAATGTTACTATTGTAACATATAAATGGTTTTATAAATATTAGTCCTACATACAAGTTTTTTACAGAACATTAATCTTTCATTATATTTATATACTTTTTCAGTGTATAATAGACAAATTCAAAGTACACACACACACACACACACACACACACACTGCAGCTATTTACCCAAGATGTTCATACTATTAGTTAAATGAAATTTGTAAGTGTATCTCAAAGGAATAAGCACCAAACTTCAAACTAACATGCCGGTTAAATAGCCTATAGTTAATTATCAATAAGTTTCAAAACAGTAAAAAAAATCAGACAACTAAATTACAGTGCCTACTATAAAAAGCCAGCCACAAGGTCATGTAGCTTTGCTAATTCCAATACCTACAGTCACTACTAGTTGCATCATTGTAAGCGCATTACTTGGACATTAGGATGACCGCTAGAAGGTATGTGTAACTAATTCGAAGGGGAAAATGTAATGTTTCATTTGTTTGTCTCTAAAAAATAAATAGTTTTTCTGCTATTGAAAGTAGTTGTGCGGATGAACTCTCTATAATTTAAATAACTTCTATTTTGTTATTGAATAAGGGTTACCCATATATATATACATATATATATTTATTTATTTATTTAAAAATGGTAAATTCTCTAAAGTAGCGTTTATAGTTTGTAGTTTAGACGTTCCAAAGTCCCGTTTCAACTCAGTATCACCGAGAACGTTCGTTTCTGGAGTTTCTTTCTCTCTCTGGTTCTGTACCGCTGACCAAATTAATTACATTAGTCAAGTGGATCAATTATTAAAAGTGAAAATTAAAATGTTTAATTTCGGTATATTTTAGGGTAATGATTAAACTGCATTTTTAAAAGTTACAATGAGCAAAGTTTACAATATCTTATTGCTTTTAAAATTTGATTTAAAAATATATTATTTAAAATATTTAAATCAGTAATTAGTTAAATTAGTCGTGCCATTTTGAATGATTTGCAAAAGATTGAAAAAACGCTTCTACTAAATCACGTTAAGAGGCTAAAATCAGTTCTATAAAGGTTGAAAAACCTTTCAATTTCGTGTATTTCAAACGAAAAAATATTTGGAAAATATTGATATTTTTGTGCTCAAGGAAAAAAAATAAATGTTTTTTTTCATTGTTGATTCTTCCGTTACTATATTTAATATAGCGTTGATAGCTTGTTGCAGATATATGTCGATATTAGTAGTTTTACATACGATCAATTCCTATGCTATGTCTTGAGGCTTGAGGAATAATTTGCTCTCGTGTTTCCTGGAACGGATGTCTGTCCCATGCATAATGTAGAGGATTACGTAAGTTGTACAGACATTATTGCAATAAAACTTCGATGAATTTACAAATAGGTATATAATAATTAACTGAAACTAATAAACAAATAAATTATTAAAATTTTATTAATGAGAACATTGATATTGAAATATATATTTACCAACATGCGCAAGATAAAATCAACTAATATAGGCCATTGGTAATTATTAAAAATATTAAAAAGATATTTTCTTTTTTAATACTTGCTCTAACTATAAACCTTTTATGAGAAAAAAAGTATTTACTCAATAAGTACTGAAACTACAGTCATTAAATAATTTTGTAAAATTAATGAAATTTATGTAAACTCTTCTGAGTTTTTAATATAGATATGTATTGTTATTTGCAATATAACTTCCTAAATCCTGAAACCGATATAAATTTCGTCTTTCCAACACTTAGCTATATTCACAAGTTGGCAATTTATCCTCAGATTTTGTTACTTTTCATACAGCTACTGTTATTGAGGTATTATTTTACACAAGAAAATAACAAATATTTGTAATGAGACAAATTTTTATATCGTTGGTTCAAATTAAATTGTTTAATATGTATTTTTTAAAACTTTCAAGTCCTGCTTTCAAAATACGTTTATACCTTTTAAGTTACTTAACCTTTAAAACGTTTAAACATCTCCGTAAATAAGTAAAACCCCTCAGAGTTGTAATAGCGGAGTTTTTCCCTGTGGTTCAAAAAATACGCTGAATAATAATAGTAAAGCAAAGATCGGCATTCAGCAAACTCCGTATAAAAGGCTTTTTATACGAACATTCACACTTTACTCATTTTACACGTTATTATTTAGTTTCTTGTAAAACTACAGAGTGATTCGTAAAACGACACGGAGTATTCGTCCATATGCCATCTCTCGTGTTACTAAGATCTCATAGTAAATATCGGTGTGCCACCTCCGCTTTTTAAATTTTCAATAATAACTTTTACTTTTTCTACGTTAGTAGTGATATATTTTTATAATTTATTATTGATTTGACTTTTGTGGAAGTTTTTCGCTTTTGTGGACACAAACATATTTTAGTGTCTATTTCTTTTAGAATGGATATACAAGAAGAAAATATAATAAATAAAATAAAGATAATATTTAGTGTAGAACGAGTAGGAATATTTAGCTACTATTTATGAGGTTCATAGCAGGCTGACCAGTTCATTTGAGAGAAAGTTAATTTTTTATAACAGTTTTGTAAAATAAAATTTAGAAATCGATGTTGATCCTGACGATGGTTCTTGTGTATTGCACGAAATTAGAAGTCATGAAAGAATGTATAGTGATGAACTTGAACAAGAAAAAGATAAAGATCAAGTCCCGGAAGATCTATCTTTATTGAACTACTTTGATAATATACAAGAAATACCTTTGGCAGAGAGAATAAACATAGCAACGTTATACGAAAGAATGGAATAATAATGGCCTTTATAAGCAAAGACAAAAATATACTTTGGGACTTACTGCCGCTGCCATTGCAAGCAATGTTTAAATATTTATCTGATTTTTCTGTAGCTAAAGAAGTAGAAAAAAAGTTTTTATTCTTACATGTTTAATGTTGGACTATGAATGTACTTAATTGGCTACGATGTCTATTTTTTGTGGAAATGGAGAAAAGCACCTTGTGCCACTTCTCGCGTTATAAAATCAGTCCCAACTCTGGGGGTTAAATAAATAATATTATTTTTTTTAAAATAATTTATTGGATTTCCTTAGTGAGTGCGTGGTTGTACGGTATTTTGCAAGCTATTTCCATGAATCTTATCGTTTTTAAACTTGAAAAGATGATAACATAGTAAGGATTATAGTAAATTTACTATAGTTTAGTTTTTATTTACTATTTTTATTGAAATTAGACCACCCTATACATAAATAAATTCAGTCTGTTACACAAGGCGTGCATATAAAATCAAATTATTTTATAAATAAAGTGTTAATGTTTAAAACAAGATCAAAATTAAAGCATATATCTATTTATTTATAAACAGTTCTATTACAGGAAATCAAGCCCATCCACGCGATCCCATAACATTCCTCTACTCTCAGTTCCAGAGGATCATTGTCACTTTACACTATTGCCTAACCTAATCTCATCTATCCCTTCATTATTATTTCCATAACTTGAAGCCGACAGGGTCTACTTCAAGAACACTTTAATTGAAACCATGATCCATTCTGTATTTTCTTCCCCAAGATTTTATTCTCCTACAAAAATCCAACTATTATTTACAATCCTTGGTGAACCTATGTAGAGAATATATATAGTACCGAAGTTTGCATTTAACCTTATAAAAATGTTCATGTAGTTTATTTACAATTTATTATTTGTAATTCGTTTAGTATTTATCTGTTTAAAGGAAAACTGCCTAGCAGTATGTAAAATGAATTCACGTACTGGAAACCTTACATTTATTCATTTAAAGCTCTTATTTACTTTTTATAATTGAATGTCAAAAGTCTTTTGGATAGAGTTACATAACGCTAAGAGAAACATTTTCTTTTCTATAGCTCAGAAATCACACAAATATACGTACATATACACAAATACACACACATTTAAAATTCATTATTTGTAATTGCAAAAGAGTTTAACAACCAAAGGAATTTTGAGCAGTTAACAATAAAAATTGATTTTTCATTTATAATTGTTTCTACGTAAATACATTACTTAATAGAGATTTACTATTCCAAAAAGTTAATTTTAGAAAGACTATGTTGTTCAAAAGAAAAAAACGTGTCTACCCTCTTCAAACAATAAGGGATTCTCAAAGCGCCCAAAACAGAAATCGATTTTGTCTCAATGTAATTCAGAAAAACAATTTTGACAGCTTTCTACTAATAATAATATATTGGGTGTCTAAAATAAAAAGGAAGAAATATATTTGGTCGAAAAGAAAACGTCTTTGTGCACAGTGATATGTACGTGCGAAGTTGAAATGGATTCATCATTCCTGCAGGACAAGGTATCCTGCCGACAGTGACTGATGCTTCTCCTGCAATTAATCGTACAGCGTAATTACCTTTCAACTATTAATAATTTAAAAATCCTAAACGTAAATGAAAGTGCCTCTGCACGCAGTGGAAATATATCAAATGAAAAAATATTGTAAATATTTTTATTAGGTTTAGGCCTAATTCGTCTGAAGGAAAATAAAATAATAAAACTTTACCTTAAGTGATTTATTTTATAAAAATTTATATATGTAAAATGTATACAATATAACAACAGTATAGCTAATGTAATGACAATATGGAACTAAATATTATGATATAAATATATAATATGTGTTCTTGTTTAATAATTTAAAACAACATAGGTTATACAAATACAAGAATATTATGTATTTATATTCAAAGCTTTTCGTTGGTAAACAGTACCAACATCATCAGGAATGAAATATACAATAATCTGTGTATTATTAATTTATATTTCATTCCTGTAATTATCTAGTTGGTTTAGTATTGTTGCATATATGTAAACTACTTTTAACAAAGACAATTCAAAATAGAACATTCTACTCAAGTCCAGAGAATAACGGATGTGATAAAACTAATCTAAGAAGATAATCAAATTTTCTCAACACTATTTCTAGATGTGTGCCAAGCCTTTGATAGCGTGTGGAAAGAAAGCCTACTTCAAATTAAGGAGTATGTTCCATTGTTAAAATCTTATACAACAGGCAGAACCATCAGGATTCAAAGTGAATGAAGTAATGTCAGTAGATATCATCTTCACTAAAGGGGTATTGAAAGATACTCCCCTATTAGATGTTACGGAATTATCATCCCTTATGAAAGTTGTGTTAAATATCTAAGTATGTATGTTTAGAATACCGTTTAAACATAATTCATTTAACCATCAATGAAATGGTGATTTTTAAAAAATCTAACATTTTACAACTCTATTGTTACTATAACTTTGCCCTTACTTAAAAATGTCTTCAAACTTGTAGGACCCATCACTGTCTCTCTGTATCTCTATCTGTCTGTCGATCTGTCTCTTTCCCCCTGTCCCTTAATGTCTGTCTGTCTTTCTATCTGTTGTCAATCTCTCTCTCTCTCTCACTCTCACTCAGCTGTTTTTAATAGCTTTACGTTTGTATCAAATCGTATAGCTGACCAAACATCTTATGTGCAGAAAAAACGTGTATACAAAAAAAAAATTTAAAAAAATAAAAACTACCTTCGATTTTAACTCAGTATTATCAAATGGTGTATACAAGTTGCCAATCAGTCAATATATCATATTAGTGACTACCACTTTCTTCAGTTGTCTACAGTGAAAAATAAATTAAAAACGTACGTCATTTGAATTATTGGCAAGTTTAAAGCTACTATTGTTGTTGTTTAATTGGCAAGTTGTTGTTGGAGTAGGCTGGCTAAGGAGGACAAGACGGCTAGTGTGGTATGAGATGTGTAATTCCTAACTCTCCGGGGTAGGCTGGCCAAAGAGGATTAGACAGTTAGTGTGCTTGTGATACGAATAGTGTAAAGCCTAACCCCTAGGTTAGGCAGTCTCAGGAGGACTAGTGCGAGTATGGTACGACATGTGTTAAGCCTGACGCTCCGAAGTAGGTTGGCTCAGGAGGAATATACGGCTAGTGTAAGCGTGGCAAGGAATGTGTGAAGCCTGACCCTCTAGAGTAGGCTTGCCCAGGAGGACTGGACGGCAAGTATGAGTATGGTATAAGATATAGGCCTATAATGCACGACCCTGCGGATTAGGCTGGCCCAGGAGGACTACACTGCTAGTGTGAGAGTGATAAGCAATGTGTAAGGAAGTAATATTATATAGTAAAATGCATAAAGTCAGTAATGTGATAAAGCATTGCTACAAAACTGTTTGATTTAGGGTTATAATGGTTTTCTCTTTAGATTTTGCGACCTAGTTGAAAAGTTTTTGTATTTATTATTTAGCCGCATTAACACTTGAATAACCATTATTTTGCCTTGAACAAAGGGTTTTTCTATATAAAGTTCATAGCCTCATTGATGATAAAGCCTCATTGTTTCTGTGGTTTACGTGATGTTTGTAGTAGGTAAGTTAATTCGTTGCTTAATTTGTATTGTTGCTATGTTCTACATGTTATAAATCCAATTTCATCACAACAAATTTAATCCTAATGAACTATCCGTTTCATTTTAAATGATTTTTTATTAATGCTATCAGTACCCTGCTACGCTTTGCTGTGGCACATTGATATTACTTGGATGAGAAAATATGAACAAAACAACAAGCACACGTTTCATATAAGTATTACTTTGCAATACTACAGAGGCTAAAGCAATGCAGACCTAAGGTTATGTCCGTTTTTTGATCAAAACGTTGCCAGAATCAATCTGATGAGACATGTCTCTCATTTTATCCTGGCGCATCCAAGAAGAAGAATTTCCCCTAATGTCTGCATCTGTCAATTGCATAATGCGATCATAAACGTCTGTGTGCTCGCGTACTATTTTAGAAATGTTTCAATGAACAGTTGGACATTTGACTGGAGGTCACTGGCGATGTAACTCCAGATGGAGCATTCACAGTTTGGGTGAGTCATGACATTCCCAAATAACCACTACCTACGATATGCCTTACGGCGCAGCTTATCACGAGATGATCACACAAAATGTACCTCGTTTAAACTGAATATTTAATTTAGGTAGTATAGTAATCTGTGTGAGATGCGAGTGGATACGTTTGTTTTGGCTATTAAAAAAAGTATTTGGGAACAGGTGATTTTTCACTTGTTGGTGTAATTTGAGTTGGAATGTCGAATATTCTCCTCGTAAGCGCAGATGGTAAGTTTGTTGCTAAAGCTGTTTTATCACGGTCACGGGTTTGTTAATCACGCAAAAAGGACACAAAATTCATCTTTGAAGCGGGTTGCATGAGGTGTTCAAATTTAAGCGCAATCCATGTATAAGCATTTGAGATTTTAAAGCGTACACACAAACCTACATAGGAATATTTGGAATAAAGACTGGCTGAAAAAAATCCGTCCAACATTAATTTATTTCTCTTTATCGGCACTAATAAGAATGAAAGAAGAGTAAAATAGAACTATTATAAAATTTGTTTTCAAGGACAAATTTAAAGAGCACTATAATTTTTTTTCAAGTAATAAGCGGTAATTCTTTGGTTACTTGTTTCTTTTAGATTAGCATACAGTTTCAAAAATAAAGCTAAAGGTAATCGATAGATTAGCAGGATACATCAAAAGACCACTGTTAATTACCCTATCTTTATTATTTTTTTTATTGAATGAAGTATATATTCTGTTATATAATTAACATATTAGATTATATATCATCATACAAATATACAAATCTAGACCTAAACTCTCTAAGCACTGTTATTTGGCTACGTTAAACTATAGGCCTATGCCTATTAGGATTTTCATCCGTAATTCTATGTAGTGTACATTGTAGCATTATATTTTGAATCCGGTTGCTACAAGACCTTTTGAAACATTGAGTCTTTCAGCGAGATCACTATAAATTAGTGATCGCTACAAGGAATCACTAATATTTAAACATATTTATTCAAACACTACGCCATATAGTAATATCCTTCACTTAGTCAATAGATTGTGTGTAATTGTTTTACACGATAATGTTATTTGCATACTAGATATAAATTATGCATATTTCATGCAAGTATTACTAATTTTTATTTTAAGAGTTCATTCAAAAAAATCGGAGACTTGATCTGAAATCGTACGCTTTAACTTACGAAAATAAAAAGTTAACGTATTGTGCAAAAGAGTATTTTTACATACTTAACAACTTTGGTTAATTATTTGACCCAATCGCAAATCGTGACACATATTTACAGAAATTTAAAGATCACATGGCAAATATGTAAGTGTTATAATGCATCTTCTCCTTCAAATCATTTCAATTATCATATAATGTAGATCATAAGAGATCCAAAAGTAATCATCTATGAAGGCATAAATATTTAACCAATAAAACATCTTTCATTAAACTGACTTGCTCACTCTTTAATTCTGAATTTGCTTAGCAACATTTAAACAATTGTAATAGTATTGTTGGATAAAATTTCAAAAAAACCCCGCTACAAAACCGTAGGAAGTAAAAAAAATATATTTAAATATCTAAAACATAATTAATTGATCGTAAGCTTATTACCTACAAAATGTTGAAGTTGGAGCAGAATTTCGTACTTGGACTCGTATTTAACATGCTAAACTTGACAATATGTATATACGAACGAAAAATAAGGAACCAGTTATTTCTTATTGGACAAGATCTGATATTGCAGGATCTTTTCCGAAAAAAGAACAGTTAACTCATATAATTTTGATTTCGATAAGCCTCTATGGTTCGCTATGAGTATTCATGGGTAATAAAGCAGTCATAAAGTCGATTTTTACTTAAATGTTTGGAATAGATTTGATGAATTAACAGAAGGCTTCAATACGCCCCCAACTTCAAAATGTTTGGAGTTATATGCTTATAATCTATTATGTTTTCTTGCCACTAATTATGTCGGCCAGATTCCATATTTTTTTCAGACAAATTTGCGATCCGCATATCCCTCTAATAATATCGATTAGTCTTTGTTCAAGTATTGAGACGCCATTAAACAATACGATAAACATATCATTTCGTCATTCGAATACATTGAGTAATTTACGTCGAAAATTCCCGTGACGAATTTTCCTAAATTCCTACATATTATTTTTATTTTGCAATTATTCTTATTCATTTCCATTTAAAAACATTTCACTAATCATGTAATGCTAAATCTCAGGTAGATATACAATAATACAATTTAAGTGATTATATATATATATAATGAATTTATCTTTTGATTTTTAGGGAAGTTTCCGCCTGAAGATTATGTCTTTTATGGTAAATGAATTAAATCGTATTTTCAGTCATTCATTTCATTTTATCTCATTTGAGTAATACCAAGCTATATATCAATATGGATAAACCATCGAAAAAAGCCGCTGTCATGAGGGAAATACCTTCATTAGAATCCGATGTTGCTCGTACCAGCGACTTTCTCAAGCAAGAAACAGAAAAGTCTATTCGTTTTACAAACATGTTTTTAATATTGTTTTAGTATGTGGTAGAATACCACAAAAATAAATGCTGCTACTTTGTGAGACACCGCCTCAGGGAAGAATGTGATCGTGTATCACTTTTAAAGCGACCGTTTTTCCAGAAATATTTGGGCGAAGTGAATACTTTAGGAATCTCCTCCGGTTTTCAATACCCGTGATTAACTCGGCCCAAGTAGTGAAACTTCGCCTTTATCTACCAAACTGAGGGTGACTTTAAACTTTAACTAAGTACAGGATATTCAAAATTGAAACGTGAACTTGAGCAGGAGAGATTGCAGAATAATTCTGCAATCCAAACAACCCGCAACAACCTGGAGACTGACGAACATACTATGGTAGCAATGGAAAATTGTAAACGAAATGAGTAAATATATTTTTAAAAAAACCATAATATACTGTACCAGAAGTCATTTTTCTTTTAACGAACAACTATATATGTTTATCTTAACAAACAAATTGACTAACAAACATTATACCCATTTAACCTAATACTACTTAGTGACAAGATTGATTCCTTAATTAATATTACAATTACAACATAACAAAGGTGGACTCTTGAGGCTTTAAGTTATTACAATAAAGTTTAAAATGATAGTATTTATTTCTCTTTCTCTGGGGTCGTTATTATGGGTATTTTTCATAAATTAGAATATGGTGAAAAAACTAGATTATGATTTTATGATAAAGCATTTTAAATGGTTCCAAATTTACTGTTTCTAAAGTTCTGTCGGCTAAATGTAATAAAAAAAATAAAAAAGTACTTATTGTTTGTCGATTCCTTGGGTCTTGATTTTTGATACTGCTTCGCTGCACTTTCCCATAACTCACCTAATTTTCCTAATTCTTTATTAATTTATTTACGTCGCACTTTTAACTTTTAAATTATACAAATACAAAAATTACTTTTCCTTTAATTTTACTAAATAAATTTAACCCTAATTCACATTACTGACGCTTGGTCCCGCCCCCAATTTATTTGCCTTTTTTTGACGTTCCTCCTAGACTTCTCAATCACTTCCTTTTTTAACCCCGTGTCATATCTCCCCCCTCATTTATTTTCAGTTAATTTGGTTATTCCCATAACCATCTACAAAGACCTTGCCGTAAAAGTACATTATTATAACCCAGGTAATTTGGAAAATCCTCTCTTAAAATAGTTGAACCCTTCTTTTGTTAAATATTTCCCATCACTTTATGACTACTGCACAATGGTTAACCTGGTCCGTATATTTTAGGAACTATCTTTGTCGTTTGGCTTAATGTTTCTTTCTACTAATTTTCTTTTTGGATATAAGCTAATTTAGAGAGAGAGAGAGAGAATTTTAGAATATAGTATATAAGAAATTATTTTCTGTACCTACTTAGCTGTATCTTCTCTATTTGTTAAATTAATACTGTATGTTATAAAGTATTCTTTACTAAACTATGATGCTATTAGTTACATTCTATAAAATGACCGATATATTAGGTTTCATAGCGTATCAATATTCCGGGCGATAAGGATAGTCTTAAAGGATATAAGACGAAAATAACTTCAAAATCATAAAATGTTTTTTACCGACGGTTATTTTGTAAAAGAAGTCACTATATTATACAACATTTAAATATAGTTACAATGTAGGCCTATGTTATTGTTATAGATTCGGTTAAAATATGATGAAATGTTATCCTAAATTAGACAACTTGTTGACAGTAGACTGAACTCCCTCTATTTCGATACAACAATTTGCATTGTTGCAAGGAACAAGGCGAACATACAAATGACTTGTAACCATGTAGAGGATTGCTTCACGCATTTCTTAACAATATTGAAAAAGCTAATTAATACTCAATGGATACTTTGTTAGCTATATTGTGGTGCAGTATAACTATTTGCGCTGTCTTATAAAAACCGTACAAAATTGCATCTCGGTTAACTAAGAATTACAGTTTAATGCCAACCGATAACGTTTTACATGCTAGAGAAACCTATGGTCAGGTCTGCCACCGCAGTACCTTGATCATAGCAGAATTTAAAGACCTGGAGCAAGATGTGATGCGTTAAATACAGTAATAGAAGATTTAGTCCCTGATTTTCATTCGGAAGCGAAATTCACATACTGACATACAGATACGAATAAATTATTAGGGCTTCACGGAGAAAACGAAAGGGTAATTTTTGGCCAAACGATTACGTATATGATCATACCTTATTCTTTGTCTCTGAAATAGTTTTATTTTCTGATATTAAATTAGTAGTCTATTAGAGCAAGAACCTTCATAATATTTTTGTTACCCATCATGCCATAATGAGTTTTCACGAATCAAGGCATAATCGACATTTATGCGCGGTTACTCGACTACATCAAATTGTAGGGCTACTATAATTGTCTTTTAAAATGTATGAAATGTATTTTCATTCAATATAATTTAAATTCGGTTACCACAGGCGTTTAGCCACATATTGTAGCATTATATTTTGAATCCGGTTGCTACAAGACCTTTTGAAACATTGAGTCTTTCAGCGAGATCACTATAAATTAGTGATCGCTACAAGGAATCACTAATATTTAAACATATTTATTCAAACACTACGCCATATAGTAATATCCTTCACTTAGTCAATAGATTGTGTGTAATTGTTTTACACGATAATGTTATTTGTATACTAGATATAAATTATGCATATTTCATGCAAGTATTACTAATTTTTATTTTAAGAGTTCATTCAAAAAAATCGGAGACTTGATCTGAAATCGTACGCTTTAACTTACGAAAATAAAAAGTTAACGTATTGTGCAAAAGAGTATTTTTACATACTTAACAACTTTGGTTAATTATTTGACCCAATCGCAAATCGTGACACATATTTACAGAAATTTAAAGATCACATGGCAAATATGTAAGTGTTATAATGCATCTTCTCCTTCAAATCATTTCAATTATCATATAATGTAGATCATAAGAGATCCAAAAGTAATCATCTATGAAGGCATAAATATTTAACCAATAAAACATCTTGCTTAAACCAATTAACCAATTAAACTGACTTGCTCACTCTTTAATTCTGAATTTGCTTAGCAACATTTAAACAATTGTAATAGTATTGTTGGATAAAATTTCAAAAAAACCCCGCTACAAAACCGTAGGAAGTAAAAAAAATATATTTAAATATCTAAAACATAATTAATTGATCGTAAGCTTATTACCTACAAAATGTTGAAGTTGGAGCAGAATTTCGTACTTGGACTCGTATTTAACATGCTAAACTTGACAATATGTATATACGAACGAAAAATAAGGAACCACTTATTTCTTATTGGACAAGATCTGATATTGCAGGATCTTTTCCGAAAAAAGAACAGTTAACTCATATAATTTTGATTTCGATAAGCCTCTATGGTTCGCTATGAGTATTCATGGGTAATAAAGCAGTCATAAAGTCGATTTTTACTTAAATGTTTGGAATAGATTTGATGAATTAACAGAAGGCTTCAATACGCCCCCAACTTCAAAATGTTTGGAGTTATATGCTTATAATCTATTATGTTTTCTTGCCACTAATTATGTCGGCCAGATTCCATATTTTTTTCAGACAAATTTGCGATCCGCATATCCCTCTAATAATATCGATTAGTCTTTGTTCAAGTATTGAGACGCCATTAAACAATACGATAAACATATCATTTCGTCATTCGAATACATTGAGTAATTTACGTCGAAAATTCCCGTGACGAATTTTCCTAAATTCCTACATATTATTTTTATTTTGCAATTATTCTTATTCATTTCCATTTAAAAACATTTCACTAATCATGTAATGCTAAATCTCAGGTAGATATACAATAATACAATTTAAGTGATTATATATATATATAATGAATTTATCTTTTGATTTTTAGGGAAGTTTCCGCCTGAAGATTATGTCTTTTATGGTAAATGAATTAAATCGTATTTTCAGTCATTCATTTCATTTTATCTCATTTGAGTAATACCAAGCTATATATCAATATGGATAAACCATCGAAAAAAGCCGCTGTCATGAGGGAAATACCTTCATTAGAATCCGATGTTGCTCGTACCAGCGACTTTCTCAAGCAAGAAACAGAAAAGTCTATTCGTTTTACAAACATGTTTTTAATATTGTTTTAGTATGTGGTAGAATACCACAAAAATAAATGCTGCTATTTTGTGAGACATCACCTATGAAATGTATTTTCATTCAATATAATTTAAATTCGGTTACCACAGGCGTTTAGCCACATTCTTTATTTCAATGAGTTCACTATGTATTAAACTTTTACCAAGTAATTGAAGTTATTTAAACAAAATACTTCATCTTACTGCTGCCAATAGACCCATCCTTCAATAGTCAGTAGATGATGCATAGGCTCTATATAATGAAAATTATTAGGAACATTCCGATTCCAGTAAAAGCTGTGTCATTTGAATTTTTTTTATTTGCAGAGAGCATTCCGCCCCAATGAAGTGTGTCAACTCTCTAGATGAAAATTGAATAAATAGAGATAGGTGAAAGTGAATGAGACATTTTCAGGAAATGAATTTAAATATGAATTGCGTGAATTTACATTTTTATTGTTCTACATGTAAGCATATATTGTAAGTTTTTTTAGATTCATATTTGACATTGAGATAATGAGCAAATATCAATTTTGTTAAAAAATGATATTTTTTCATATCTTAAACTAGTTTTCCGTAACGTTATGACATTTCAAAGGATGCATATAACAGTAAAAAAATACAGCCTATTGATTTTACAAGTTATTCCTAATATTTAAGAGCCTCGAAAAAACTTTTGCGCTATAATAAATTTTACCCATGAAAGGTTAAAGTGGACAAACGTCAACCACCGCCTGACTTACTTTAAAAAAGCAGTAACTGTTCATAGCAAACAGTTAACCTGGTGATTATTTTTAAAATTTGATTAATAAAATAATAAATAAAATGTCGTTAGGAACCGGGTGGTTACAATGTAGAAAGAATATTAGTCGGGATTGTGGCGCCTCTTATGTGAGCGGGACAAAGAGACATGTGTTGATTTATATAAGCATGTTTAAATTAACAGGTTTTGAGAACATAAAAGCAATAGTAAGGGTAAACTATCTACCTTTCAGCTTTTTCTTGAGAATATCAAAATATTTGACATAAATTCAATTTTAAAAAATATATAAAACTTTATAATAATACGTTATATAGGAGGAAGAAGATTTTTTTCGGAATCGTATCAACAAATAACAAAATGGTATTAACATCAAAAACGAAGTTGATAAATTATATAACAGGTATACATATCTGTATTATAGCTTTAAAACATAATAGAAATAGGGTTTTCTGTATATGATTCCAGATATATATTTTTAATAATTTTTGTTCGTTTTTTTATGTTTTTGGATTTATTTAGACACTTTTGTGTTGTATCATAATGTTCTGTATTGTAAAATTAAGTTTATCGATATTGTATAGGGTTATGTTAATGAAAAATCAAAATCGCCTATCAATTCTTTTATATTGGAAACAGTAATTCTATAACACTTGTTTTTTTAGACTAGGATATAATAATATGAAGCTAAACGTAGTCGATATAAAAAAAAAATTACTTCAACAATTACGGGAAAAGATTCTATCCTCTCTTTGTCATTTAATAAAGTGCATTTTCTATTATTTAATTATAGGATGAGATTATTTAAACAATCATTTTTCCATTACCCCTTTTTTACGCAAATTTCATCTTATGCAAATTTGAGAAACTAGACAAAATGTTTTTAGGGAGAACAAAGGCCATTATAAGCCCTCGAGTATATCCCGACCTGAGAAGTCGAAAATATCGGTTCAAGCCATAGCTTCAAATCTCAGTAAAAAGCTAAAGCCCAGTTACAGAAATTACCTGCGTAGTTCGGCGATCATTAACCAAGCAGGGGTAGTCTGACAAATATATAAAGTTACAAGCTCATACAAACGAGATAAAGTCTATCAAAATAGGTCTATCAAAATCAAGCCACACTCATTTTGTATCTATTTTCGACTTATTATTTAAGATACGTAAAAGTTTTAAATACGTACAATTTTGAGAAGCTCCTCGCAATGAACTTTGTTTCACACGGTTAACATTTAAATTTGGGTATTTGCGTAGCAACGGTACAACAATTGGCTCAATATTCTGGCATCAATATATAAATGAAAAAATGTGTATATGTAAAAAGTTATAACTTTCGTAGTAGTTTTAAATGATTTATTTAAATATTAGGTCTGTATAAATTCACATGCTGCAACGGACCAGCCTAATGACCCAACGCCCAATACCCTTTAACCAAGCGTCGATGCCATCCCTTTACCGTCTCATGCTTGGTAAAAATTTTGAAACTAGCCGGTCCGGCCTACGGCCAGAACCTTGTGCAATGCTCGCCAACATCTGCCAGAGAACCATTCATTGAACTTTATGTAAAAACCTAACTCGCTGAGATTTAACCCTTTCGATATCCGTTCCCGGGAAATGAGTTCATTTGTAGCCGTATTATGACTAACTGACCATTTTGGTTTAGGATTGTGTAAGAAATTTGTTTAAATAAATATAATCACTGTTATGTTGCAGGTTAGTAAAAAACTTCGGTTTTTATTTATTATAAATTTAATAAATATTACAGCACAGATTGTAATTATTTTTATATTTCTAAAACTCGACTTAATCATGTAACATTTCTTTAACCTGTAATATCTGTATATATCTAAATAGACCTTGTATAACTTATTTAGTAAACATATAATTTTTATATCCCCTTCTTCTTATTTTATTTCTTTTTCAAACATTTAGGATATTTTATATTTACCTTAGGAACAAAATTTTATCCTTTCTAGGCTAATAATTTAAATTCACAAAATTTATTTTTAAATTTTTTCTTCAATTTAAAATATTTTTTATAAAATCACAAAATGTACTTTAAATTTCTCTACGGGATTTTAATTTATGTTCCATACTGCATTTCGATTTATTTATTATATCAATCTTTCATAGTAATACTATTTAATTGTATATAAATTCATTAACAGCATAAATATTAATTTAAAATTTCAATTTTAAATGCTATATAGTCAATACATTAGCTATACTGTAGTTTTATTATATATACATTTTTATAAAATAAATATTTTAAAGGTGGAGTATCTATCATTTTATTTTTCCTAAACCAATTAAACTTATTGACAAAATTAAACTCATTTGCTGTATTTTACTTACTAAAAGTGTTAAAAAGTAAAAAGACAATTTCAATTTGGATTAGGATTTTGAAATAAATACTAGTTGAAGAGTAAATACTCTGAGCAATTAATTTGAGGAGAAGATCAGGGCCAAAGCATCAGTCACTGTCGGCAATAAACCTCATCGTGCAAGAACGATGAATCCATTTCATACTCAAACCCACATATCGCTGGGCACAAAGACGTTTTTATTTCAACACGCGATGTTTCTTCCTTCTTCTCTTAGACAAGCAATATATTATTATTAGTCGAAAGCGGTCAAAACTCATTTTCTGAACTAAGAGGAGCCAAAACCGATGCATGTTTTGAAAATGCTTTATTGCTTGTAGAGGGTGGATGCATCTTTTCTCGTGAACTGGATGTACTTTCCAAAATTAATTATTAGCAGTAGTTAAACTCTATTGAAAATGTAGTTAAGTAGGACAAATATAGTATGAAAACCATTTGATTATTTCTACTACTAAATATTCTTTTGGGTTTTATATTCTTTTAGCATACATAAAAAAAGACATTTTTAATGAGTATATTTATGTGTATATGTGTGTATATCTGTGACGTGTGAGTGATAGTAAAAAGACGATTTTGCTCATTGCGTTATCTAGCTCTATACACAATAATTTTGCTATTCAAATGTAAGAAGTGAATATCACCATTGAATAAGTAAAATTGTTAATTTGCAGTGTATACATTAATTTTACATATTCCTATACGGTCCTTGTATAAACAGACAAATAATGTAAACCATTTACAATTACAAATTTTATTTCAACTACGTGAATATATTTTGATGTGTATAGGCAATCAGTCGGTACTATATATATTATAACAAAGTTATTTAAAATATTACCTTTTTTCTTTTAGGTTATATATTTATTTACCTTAACTTCTATGGTCCCACCTTCAGGTTTCTAAATAATTAACACTAATAGCAAATTTAACATCACTTGCACTTATTATTGACATTTAATTATTACAAAATATAAAAATTACCTGAATACTATTTAGTGACAAGATTGATTGCCTAACTAACATTACAATTACTAAAAAGGTGGACACTTCAGGCTTTAGATTTTTATTACAATAAAGTTTAATAATTACAGTGTTAATTACTCTTCCTCCTGGGCCGTTATTTTGGATCCCGTTGCTATGGAAAAAACCAGATTATTATTTTATAATTATGAATTTAAAATGGTTCTGAATTTATTAAGTTTATAAAGATCTGTTGGCTAATTTTATTGTAAGGAGAAAGTACTTAATGTTTGTTGAGTTCCTGGAATCTTTACCGTTGATAGCTGCTTCACTGTACTTTTCACATAACTAACTTACTTTCCTCATTATTTACTAATTCATATAGTCGCACTTTTAAATTTTACACATTAAAAAACTTACAATTCCCTTTATTCTATTATCAAAATTTACCCCCTATTGCCATTGCGGACACTTTATATATTACGTCTGTCCTCTTCTATAGTTCCTCCAATACTCTCCACCGATCACTTCCTCTTTTCACCTCGCATAATCTCCCCCCCCCCTCTTTACGTATTTTATTTAATTTGGTTATCCCACACCATTTTACAAGGATCTTTACTATTGTTCTTTTTTATGTCAAAACAATTTATTCTGTAGCCTAAAAAATTTATGTCATATTATATATATATATATATATATATAAAGAACTAAGTCAAAATACAAATACAAGAATTATAATTGAATTTACAATTCAAAGCTTTTCGTTGGCTAACAGTACCAACATTATGATGATGTTGGTACTGTTAGCCGACGAAAAGCTTTGAATTTTTAAATTCAATTATAATTCTTGTATTTGTATTTTGACTTGGTTCTTTATTAATACACAAGAATACATATTGCTATATAAATATATATATATATATATATATATATATATATCCCATATATATGTTATTGCAAGGATTGTAAATACAGAATGGATTATGGTAGAAACATATAGTCCAAGGAAAAAATCCAGAACGGATCATGGTATAATTTGAAGTGTGCTTGAAGTAGATCTTATAAGGGGCATAAAAGTTATAAAAATATTATTGAATGGATAGATGTGATTAGGTTTGGCACTAAGGAGAAGTGACATTGAACCTCTGAAACTGAGAATAGAGGAAATTTATGAGATCGCGTGAATAGGCTCGATTACCTCTATTAGATCTGTATATATATATTGTAATTTTGCTCTTGTTTCAAACAATATCACTTTAGCCATAAACTAATTTGACTTTATATTGCAAAACTTGTTTATAAGACTAGATTTATTTATGTACAGGATGGTATAATTTATAAAATAATTAAAACTAAACTTATAGCAATTTAAGTATCATTCTTAAAACATTATCATCTTTTCAAGTTTAAAAACTATAAGACTCTTGTAAGTAGCTTGCATTATACCGTAAAACCATTCATTTACTACGGAAATCCGACGAATGAGTTTTTAAAATTAATGTTATTCATTCAACCCCCAGAGTTGGCACTGTTCTTATAACGGGAGAGGTGGTTGAATGTGTTTTCCTCTAGGTCCACAAAAAATATAGAACGTAGCAAACTAAGTAGATTCCATGGTTTTATATTTAACATATAAGCATAAAATCCTTTTTTTATCCGAAAAAACTAATGTAAATCAGAAAAAAAACAATAAAAAATTGTCTCTAAACCTTGCTTGAGAAGGCAGCGGTTTGAAGCCGTAAAGTGTATTTTGGTCTTTATTTATGTAGGGCTTTCTTCCATTCTTTTATGTAATGATTGCAGTATTAATTCGCTCTGGCAAAGGAATTTCTTCTATATCATCAAAGTAGCTCAGTAAAAACAGATGTTTCGGGAATTGATCTTTATCTTCTTGGTATTCGACTACCTCCCCATCCTCTCTTTATGACTCTTAACATCTTGCAATATACAAAAATCATCGTCATGGGCAACATCGATATCTGAGTTATCTTATACACTACTGTTATCAAAAATTAACCGTCTCTCAAGTGAAGTGGTTGGCCTATGAACATCAATCTCGTTTCTCTCCACACTAAATAGTACCCTATTTATTCTTTCTTCTTCTTTAAGATCCATGTTAAAATAAATAGACACTAAAATATTTTTGAACCTACACGAAAAGTAAATCAATAATCAATTACTATTGACATGACAAAACTAAAATTAAAAATAACGAAATTCAAAGACCGAGTGGTGGCACACGGATATTTACTCCGAGATCCTAATAACACGAGAGGTGGCACGTGAACGAATTCTCCGTCTCGTTTTACGAATTACTCTCTAGTTTTACAAGAAAATAAATAACAATGTGTAAAATGAGTAAGGTATTACAGTTCGTGGAAAAGGCCTATTAAATTATAGGGGGTTTTGTGAACGCCGATCTTGCATTACTAATATTATTCAACACAATTTTAGAAGCACGTAGAAAAGCTCCGATATTCCAACTCTGACAGGTTATTACTTATTTACAATGATGTGTAAGTGTACTAAAGGTATAGTAACTTGAAAGGTTTAATCGTTTTCTGAAAACTAAACTTTGATAGTTTTTAAAAATATGTTTTTAAGAATTTACTTTTATACCAACTATTTAAAATATATCACCTTACAAATATTTGTGTTGTTTTCTTGCGTAAAATAATAGCCTATAAATAGTAGCAAAGAAAACCAAAGTGTAACTAAAATCTAAGGTTAAATTGCCAACTTGTATTTATGACCAAGTGTTGGAAAGACGATATTTAGATCAGTTTAAAGATTAAGGAATTTATATTGTGCTTTGCAAACCATATGTATGTTAACCATTCAGAAACGTTATCATAAATACTTTAATTTAAGCATTAAAATTATTAAAACGCTTTGCTTTGTAGCTTCAGTATTGGAGTAAATACTTTCTTTTTGATAAAAAGTTTATAGGTAGGGTAAGATTTAAAAAAGAGAATATCTTTTCAATATTTTTAATAATATCCAATAAGCTATATTTGTTGATTTTATATTTTACATGTTGGTAAATTTATATATCATCGTTATTAATGGTTTCATTATTATTATTACTTCAACACCTAATTGTTAATTAGATTTAGTTATTATATACTTATTTGTAAATTCGTCGATGTTTTATTTCCATAATGTCTATTGTAACTGCTTCACAATGGTGTTGGTAAGTTTCTCGAAGTTCACTTAGCCTCATAACTTCCACAATCCTCTACATTATGCATGGAACACGTTCCAGGAAACGTGCGACTAAACTATTCAAAAGCCACAAGACATGGGTTAAGAATAGATCGACTCTAGAACTACTACTTCCAACACATGTTTGCAACTTTATATTAACTCTATAATAAATGTAAAAACGGAAAAACCAACAATGAAAGAGAACATTAAATGTTTTCTTCCTTTAGCCCGAAAATACCTATATTTCTCAATTCTTTTATTGTTTAAAGTACAGGAAATTGAGTGATTTTTCAACAATTATGAAACTGGTTTTTAAATCTATGAAAATATTTGCTAGAAAAAGTTTTCAATTTTTTAAAAATCATTCATAATGTTACGAATATTTCAATTAATTATTAATTTTGTTTATATTTTTATATAATATATTCTTTAGAATAGATTTTAAATGTAATATGGTTTTGTCAAATTTGCGCATAGTGACTTTGGAAAATGAAATTTAACCATACTTCTAAAATATACATATATCGAAATAAACATATTATTTTCACTTTTAAATCCAGGCTAATGTGAAATTTACTTTAAATTTGGTTATCGGTAAAGATTCAGAGAATGAGGGAAACTCCCGAAATGGATGATCTCAGTAATAGTGAGTTTAAATGCTACTTTGGAATGTCTAAACTACGCAGAAACTACAAAGCCTAATCTAGAGAATTTACATTTTTTAACACACACACACACACACACACACACACACACACACATATATATATATATATATATATATATATATATATATATATATATATACACACACATATATATATATATATATATATATATATATATACACATATATAAAGGCCTATGGGTAACCCAAACTAGTATGAGCTACTAGTTATCACTAAACTCTTGTAAATGTTTATAAATTGCCTATAGTAGCACTTACTTATATTTGTTGAAGACGGCCGTTTCGGGAGATGTGTCACATTGTCAACTCAGTAGGCCGGTCTGGTAGTTACGGTTTAAGTTGACAATGGGATACATCTCCCGAAACAGCCGTCTTCAACAAATATAAGTAAGTGCTACTATAGGCAAGTTTATAGACATTTGCAAGTGTTTATATATAAATTTGTTTCCTTTTATTCTTGGAATAACGTACACCTACCTTCTAGTGGCCATCATATTATCCAGGTAATGCGCTTACAATGAAGGATTTGTTACTGCAGAGAAATGATCAGAACTGGAAGAAGATGCAGCTGGTTTTTTATAGTAGAGATTGTAATATAGTTGTTTGAATTTTGTATGCGGTAGTTAAACCTATTATTGGCTAAATATATTTAAATGTCATTTGAATTTGAAGTTTGGTGCCTAATACTTTGAGAGACAGTTAAGCTACAAATTTCATTTTAATAATACAATAAATAGTGTTGTGTGTGTGCATGTGTGTGTGTGTGTGTGTGTGTGTGTATGTGTGTGTGTGTGTGTGTGTGAGTGTGAGTGTGTATGTGTGTGTGTGTGTGTGTGTGTGTGTGTGTGTGTGTGTGTGTGTTTGTTTGTTTGTTTGTTTGTTCGTTTGTGTGCGTTACAAAGATCCCAAAAAAGAGCGAAAATAAAATGTTTTAATTATTTAATTTGGAATAACTTAAAAGATAGTTTGAAATCTATTCTCTCAACTTAAAACTCTTTAAAAAGTAAAGTAATTTTGAAAGAGAAGCGATGTAACTTCTCAGCATCAAATGCTGTGTTTTCACGTAGAAACACCATCGATTGTGATCAGCGGAAGTGATCTAAAATAATTACAAGATATGAAAAAATAGTAAAATCTTACCAAAACAAAGTTAGGATTGAAGTGAAAACAGATTATTTGTTCATAAAGAACAAATAGTGAGAGTTTGAAAAGAAGTAATTTATCAGTTTTCATCATTTTTAACTAACCAATTTTTATTTAGTTTAATGACCGAAAACACACAAGTAGTACGATCTTACGTAGACTATTTCATAAATTTACATTGTAAAAAAAGTCCAATTCACCTTCCTCGAAAACAAATTATATTGCTTTGGTGAAAAGTTCTCAATTTTTATGTAGATGATTGTTTTTTTAGTTACAACTATTATTATTATTAAACTTAATCGTCTTGACATGTATTTCTGAGTCACGACTTTGAAGCCTGAATCGAGAGCACTTGCGGCTTCAAGACTTTTTTTGGTAGGCAAAGTTTAGCAGAGTCTTGACTACCGGGGAGGGGGGCTAGTGCTTTTCCTCAAAAATAGTTAAAAATTTAATTAGTGTGTATTGAGGGAATTCTTACATTCGGGGAAAATAGATAGGCTATATGAGCTAAACAAAAGAGCGATTATATGCTATTTTATTGTTGCTTTGTGTATTATAAATTTCACTATATTTTTATAAGTGTTTTTAAATCTCTTTTAATTTTAGGGATTTTTTTTATTTTTATGTATATATATATATATATATATATATATATATATATACCATTTATAATTTTAAATTAATGGCAATCAAGAAGTATTTAAAAAAATAAATATAAAAAAGTTAAGATGGTCTACCTACTCGCTGGATCCGCCACTGTTCGTGGGTGCTTGGCCTTCTACTTGATAGATGGGAAGGTGTCCCTGTATATTCTTCTTAGTGGAGTCGCCTAAAAATAATATTGAGCCTATAGAGCCGGTTTTTTTAGGAAAAAGGTATGCATAAAACATCTGCTCTGTACGTATATCTTCGACTGTTATATGTTTAATTACTTTCCAAATACTCTCCATTAGAATGTGATCTCGCCGGTCCTTTTTGTGGTGATTAATAAATTTTACTTTTTTGGATTTTTTTAAGGACATTTCGCTAATATCTTAATTGAAATTGCCATGACTGTCCCGAGGTTTACCTTCTTACTACCCCCACACTGGGGGGGGGGTAGTAATTCATTGTTTATGAATTACACACGCGAGTAAAAACATGCGAATCGTAAGCGCACACACGCTTAATTTTATTGTTATTACAAGTAACTTTTTATTTAGATGATGTATTAGCTAAATTACCATAGATATTCGTACCATTTTTCAAAAATTTCCCTTTTCTAAATGCACATTTTGTGGAGTCCATCATTACCGTCGATTCTGCCAGATGTAACTACAAAACAGATGCTCACTGTAAACAGTGAATTTGGAGCTACCCGGAAGTGGCAGAGTAAATAAAGTTAAAAACACCTAACCGTCGAACACTAAAATTAACTACGAAAACAATATTATGTTATTAAATTAAAGTTTAGGACTTTGTCCTTCATAACTTAGTTCTGTTTGCATTTTTCAGAAAAAACTTCATTTTAAAGGTTCTAAGCAATTATTCATAATCAAAATAGAAATATCTTTTTTTCACTCAAATTGAAGCCTTATGGGTCTATCTGCCAATCTGGATCTAATCACTATATCTCTCTTTGCTCCATCGCACACTTGTTGAGAAGATTTAGTCACTTCTTTTACTTATCTCTCTATAGTTCTTGTCTGTTGGCAATTTTACAAGCACACCTTCCGCTTGAATGTCAGAAATTACATTCCTCACACTTAAAACAAAATTTTTTGTGTTAGGTGTACTGTTGTTAGCTCGTTAACATTTATTGACGGCCAAAATATTATAACAATGAAATCTAAAGCAGCTAAATTTATCTCAGTTATTTCAATGTTTCTAATAGAAAAAGACGGTAGAACTGTTTCGATTGGCCATCATTTTCCCTGCCGGCTACATGACTTATGTCTTCGCGACTGTCATTTAGCATTATCACTATCCCATTTCCAGTGTGTACGAAGTAACCATTGTTTTTCAAACATTTGGTTACCACTTTCCTTAGGTCTTCTCCTGCTTAATACGATACCTGGATTGTTTTACACTCCGTATTTAAATTTGCATTATATCTCATAGTTAACCAGCAAAGTTCAAAGACTTTCACCACTTCAAGTGTGCTTGATTCTGAAGCAATGTAAACCCTCAAGATCCGGTTGGCAGTCGTTAGATATTTGGCGTGATTCTGGTTCCTATCTCCAAAGCCAGGAGGACACTCGCCACTAGAAACTATTCTGCATATGTAAAAAAAAAACAATTGATCTGTACTGAGGTCTCTTTTTATATCAGAAAATAGTTCTTTAACAGGACTGTAGGTTGGTAGAAATTGTACAGAAAGCCTTTTATAACAGGCAGGTCGAGGGCTACTGCATGCTCGAGGACCAATGGTCAGACCATCCAGATGTTCAAATAAATGCCTGAGTTCGTTTCTATGCAGTTGGCACATTTTCCATTGAAGTGTTCTTCCTAGCCTTTCTTCCAAGTTTGTTATAACGCAGTTGTGTTTTCCGGTATTTGCCTAACAACCATCACATTCCAAACAATCAGGTTTAGTCAAAGTAATGTTTTCTCTGTATGTTGAAATGTATGTAGGTTAAAATTTTACACTGCACGTAGAAGACGTAAAATACAACTTTATTCTTTACTGCATTTTGACCTGATCATTTTGAATTTTGTCGGCCCAACATAATATACTCGTATATAGACATTAAACACGTCACAAAACATCGTATATGTCAACCTGAAACGGGGAAGATATTCAAACCCAATTAAAGACTATCAGGCTTTATTATCTGTTGGCCTAACTATAAAAATTGTAGTGCGTGAGCAAACAGGACTTTGTGGTGTATAGCCCCTTCAAGTATCGTACCAAAATGGTCAAGTCAGTCATCACTCAAATAGTACAGAATTTTCAACACAATTAATAATATTGATATACGTGTTTGGATAACTAGAAAATATAAGCGATGATTTTTTTGTCTTGTCGATTGTTTTATGAGAGAAATTCTATGACATGGGGGTTTCGGAAGGAAACAACTCCCATTATAATATAAATGTATTAACGATAAAATAAAATACCAACAAACCAAGTAAAATTCTTATATTATCTGCACATACAAAAGAGTGTTATTATTCACCAGTTCCATGATTAGCCAAGCTTACAACCCTTTCTTGAAACGAATCGCTGAATGCATTATACATAGTAAGAGCAGAGATAAGGAGGCCTAGCTTGCCTCATACTAAATCGCTGTAGCTACACAGGAGGTATTAGACAAGCTACTGCTAGTTACAACAAAGTGACATAGAGCGATGTTAGAAGTAAGTTGGAGGGTAGGAATATTGTCCATCCTTTCCTCTTACCTATCCAGTGATTCACAGGGTGAACAAAGGAGCAATAACTATTGTCTTATATAGCTCTGTAAATCAGAATTCCTAAATCTGCCATTGATTTCATCGGTTACGTGGTTTCACCAATTGAAGCTAGAGGGTGAAAGGAATGTTAAGAATAAACCAGCGAATTTCAGTGAAACCTAAAAAGTGTCAGAGGAGAGATTGCTTGTTTATTTACGATGCAATGTTAGCTACAGCTACAGTACAATTTGGGATGGCCATTTCCCAATTAAATAAGGAAGCGGATAATTTACAAATAAGGAGGAGTGTAGTAAGGTTTAGTAGACCTTGAAAAAAAGCAAAAGGCAAAAAATTTTACATATAGGGCCTATAGACAATTTTGACAAACATTTTGTTGTTAAAATGTGAGTATACTTTCCCTTCACTGACGTTTTTCCAGGCGAAAAACCAATCAGGGTTATCATCGCCTAACTAAAATTTTACTAGAAAAGTGAATTTAAAATTAAACGAATAAAACGACCAAATATAACTAAACAAAATTATATACATTTTTAAAAATAATTTTAATTATCTAAAATAAAACAAAATTAAATTTAAAATTATACAGATTTTAAAAATGATTATATATATTAAGGGGCGTGAGAAAGCGATGACATGCTCGACAGGCTTGACATCGTCCCTTAAAACCACCTTTAAACGTCCTCGAAGATAGTAACGTAAATATAAATAGGTCAAGTCATCACACTCAAGCAGAATATGTTTGACTGTGATAGTACCTCCATAAAACTGACAGTCACATCAACCATGCAACTCATGTCGCATCAACCATCCATGTGTTAACAAAGAGTGGCCTATGCGAACACGAGTAACCACCACTTGCTCCGTATGATTCGAACGAACAGATGATCTCCATGGTCGGACGCTATTCTTGATGTCCTTCAGCTTGTTTCTATTTACATTTTTCAATTCTTCATTCCAAACAGAGAATTGTGTGTTTTGACTATTGTATACACAATCTGATGCCATCACACGTTGTGTCAATGGCACCATACTTGTAGCTAATTTCGCACTTTCATCTGCTTTAGCGTTTCCGAATATTCCGCAGTAACCAGGCACCCAGAGAAATGACACCTTGACAGTTTGTAATTTAAGCCTGTGTATTGAGGAAAATATGTATCTAACTAAAGGATTAATAATGTTCATTTCCTGAATAACCGGGAGAACACTTTTGGAATCGTAAAAAACAAGATAATTAAATGTTGCAGACGGAATGTATCTTAAAGCTTAAAAAATGGCATAGAGTTCAGCAGTAGAAACTCTAAAGGCTGAGGTCAATCCGTAAGAGTAGGTTTGTGCTTCCAAATAAAATTCACATCCTATCCAAAAAAATTGTTTAACAGAGTCATATTTTTGAATGCGTTATCATTTGCTTCAGTTGTCTACAGTGAGAAATAAATGGTAAAACTACGTGTTTTAAGTAATTTTAATTGAATGACATGTTGTTGGGTCAGGATTTGGCAAGGTAAAAATATTTACCAAAATAAATTAAATTTACATTTATCTACAGATATTTATTAGTATTTACTCCGTGTAAATATTCGAAACACCAAACATGAGTCAAATGTGCTACATAAGGAATGAAATTAGGTAACATTATATTTTAAATGCATGTAATAAGATTATAAAATCAAAAATAAAATGAATCGTAGTGAGCATATAAATATAGAAATTGTAATGTTTTAAGCCTCGATAAATATCAAAGCCTCATTTCTGAAACATCTTTTACAGTGTAAAACAACTATGTACTAATTATTTTTGTGAAAACGGGTTAACTGAATTCAGAATATTATTGAGATTTGATATCTTGAACTTTTTTATTAGACACCCCCAAAGAGATGTGTAAGGCCTTACCGTAGGCTGCCTCTGGAGAACGGCTAGTGTGAGTGTGAGAGCCAGACCACTTTTATCCCACTAATCCTCTACCGGCTTCTCGTATAGAACCACACTCTAAGGTCATATTGAAGCACTAATAAAGTAATCATTATTAACTAGTAAAATGCAATAAAATCAGTATTGTAAAAAAATACTGCCAGAAACTAAGGCAAGAGTTAGGTCGGATTTAGGCTTTATTGGTTTCTTCTCTACACTTTCCGACCTAGTTCAAGTTTTGTATTTATATGATTTAGCCTCCTTATAATATAAGTGGTAAATTTTTCTTGGCTTCAACAAAAACAAGTTCCTAAAAACACTAAAATAAATTTAATTACTTTACACATGAACGTTTAATTAAAATTTATCGTGAAACCATAAAGTTATTACTAATTAAAGTTCATAACCTAAGTAACCTCTAAGCTCTGAATTTACTCTAAAGCGTTATAGTTCCTGTTTTACGAGGCCTTTGTAAATGTCTTGATTAATGTTTTTTTTATTTCCCAAATTTATTAATCTAATCTAATTACACTAAAATATGTTCCTAATAGTAGATTTTTATTTTTTATATAAAAATTAGTTCCATCCGACCAATACACATTTCATTTATTTATTAACCTTTCACTCCACAAATACGAATGTAAGTCAAGTATCGATTTTGAAAATTGTTTTTATTGATAAAACCAAATTGTTAGTATCAATTCTTTACTGAATGAACAGTAATTTTTAGGTAGCTTGTTACATTTGGATTAGCATCTAGTTTCATTATTGTAAATGTAGTCGATATATAAATAAGATACTGCAAATGATTACAGGCGATATCTCTATAGGCGTACTATTCTTTGTCACTTAATACAGTTTGTTTTCTGTTATTTGATTCTGGTATTCTATTACAGCAAGAACTTCTCATAAGTAATAACAATTTAAAATTGCAAAGTTATTCGACTAACGTTGAAATTTAGATCTATTTTAATTTTCATTTAAAATGTATGAAATGAACTTGCATTACTATATTTTGGATTTGTTTACTACAGACCCTTAGGAACATTAATTGCTCCAATGAGAACAATACGTGAAGTAAGCTTCCAACCAAGTAAACGAGATTGTATTAACAGATTACTTCGAATTGCTAGTAAAATAATAATATCTTTCTTTTAGCCAACAGATGAAGTGTAGCTTTTTATCACTGTATTACTGTATTTGAGTACTAGATATATAATATGTTATACTTTTATGCAAATTACAGTAATTTTAATTTTAAAAGACCGTTCAAATGACGACACTGAAAGTTTAGGGAAATCAAAGCAAAGCTTTTGGGACATAATGTAGTGTATTCAGTAAAACGTGATATTATCCATATTCTTCTTCGTATCTATTTTAATCATGCAAAATTATTAGTGAATGCAATAAGCTGTATATATATATATATATATATATATATATATATATATTTATTTATTTATTTATATTTATATTTATATTGATACGTACTCTCTCATTGATGGAAAGATATGATGAATAGTTACTATACGGAGTACGTCCGTTTATTGTGCAGTGCATACAATCGAAATTCCGACGTTTCGATAGAATCTCATCTAGCATTGACGACATGAACTAAACAACAGTTGAAGATCGAGGGAATATTACAATCATCAGAGAAGGTGAGGGATTTGGTGGCCGAGGTTTTGCAGAGTCATCAACAATGGTTGCGGGTAAGAATATAGGAACAAGGGCCTGTGGAAAGGCCTGGATGTAGGCGGGGGATCGGCAATGTAGGACGTTTTTCTGGGTGGGACAAGGGTGTTTAGGGTGGGGGACAACAATTATTTGTAACATGTGGACTGGCAGACTAACACTCCATTTTTTCCGATTGACAGTTTGTCAGTTTTCATGTATTAATAAATATGTCTAATAAGGTTGTTGTGTTACATAACATAGTGTATGATTATTTATGTAAAATACTATTTGAAGGCTAGAATTAATTTACAATATATTAAAAGGTAAGCTTGAGACTAAACTTATCTCAATTAACTCAACTAGTGTACATGATATATGAAGTACTTAAATTAAAAAGAAATATGTCTTATGGAATGACAAATCTGGTATAAACAAACAATGTTTGGGTTTACAATCAATAATGTGAACCTATAAACGATTAAATAGAGTTGAAGCGTATTATGACTGAAACCTAAATCCATAAAAGCCACAGTGACGAGGAGTCTACTTGCATCAGAATGGGATTTATGGTTTTATGTATGCACAAGAGGCTTGACATAAAAATGGCGTCATACACGTATGGAGAAAGGAACCCATTAGGAAGGAGGAGGATGTATTAGGTATAGAGAAAATAGATAAGGTGGTCTAGAACGGATCAATACGGAAAACCCGCAGAGACAGGGCGGAAGGTGGAGACACAGTTAGGAGCGGAGAAGGATGTCGGTTTGTATGGATATAGATTTGGTAGCCAATTGCAGTAATCAAAGAGACTACTGTTGTGGATTACCTCATGTGGAGCGCGACCACTACCATGTTCGTCACTCGTAAAATCTGTTGTGTGAAGGGATCTCTTCTGAAATTCATATTGCTCCAGGTGAATAACACCATCTAGGATGGGAATGATTCTGTCATAGAGGAGGAGTTGAAAGACTTTGCATAAGGTAAGAAGGAAGTGAGTAGTTCTCAGGGTGGTTTTGAAAGTTTCGGTATTTTGGAAGAAGGATGACTTTTGCTGATTTCCAGCAGCCGGGGAAATAATATAGGCGGGTCGCGTAGTTGAAGATATTTAGAATGTAGGATGTGATGACGGAAGAAGTATACCTATGAACAGTGAATGTGATGGTGTCTAGACCAGGAGATGTTTGAGTCGTAACTTCTGTATTCCTCCAGTGACGTCAGTATGAGTGAAAGGGTGTGCCTCCGTTCCAGAAATCTGACTAAATACCCGTCAACGAAGGTAGTGAACGCATGGTTCGGCAGGAACTGTGCTTTCAGAGAGTCAGAAAAGATCTCGGCTTTTTTTGTTGCAGAGGACACTAGTGTTGGAGTCAATGCTTGGGTGTCTCAGAGGACACTAGTATTAGGTGTTTTGGAGTCAATGACTGCTTCTCTTTTACCCAACGATCTGACTGGTAGCTATCCACACTGAGCCGTTCATGACGACCAAGGAGTCTAAATATTCTGCCCAAGGGTTGGTGGCGTGACATTCCAAGAGTCTCATCACTAGTAGGATCTGGTGGATGAAACGACGTTTCACCGGAGAACTTGTACTCCGCCATAAGCGGACTGTCATAAAAGACTGTTTTTTTTCGCGATTTAAATTTTATTTGTCTTCTGTTTGATGAGGTTTTAGATATGGCGTTCGAGAGTACTATTTGGATTGAAAGGGTTAGCTAGACTGGGTCGTAAATCGTGACAATTGAAGGAGGATTTTGTCAGCCTATAAGTCCTATTGACTGTTGTCTTATAAACTGGGTTAAAGCTGTATTCGAAAGAACAGTGGATGAGGATTCTAGTTGGGGGAACGTAGGTGACGGAAACAGAGTTTACGGCAAGTGTTGGGGAGTTACGATTTAGTCTTGAGATGGTGCTAGTGTATACCCCGGTACAACATTTAGAACCAGGGGTTTAGATGAAGGTGCAGTCTTAAGAGGTTGAGGCATAGTCGCTCTAGTGGCAGGTGTAGGAGGTATAGGATTGTGTGTGAGAGTGGGGAGTAGAGCTACCAGTTGCCTAGCTGACGTCTCCTGTTACAAGTGGTTTCTCGTAGAAAAAGTCGTTAGAGTCCTGTTCTGCAAACTGAGTAGAACCTTTTTAGGAGGGGCAGCTCTGTAGTTCGCAGGTGTGGTCCCTCCCGAAGTTGCAGCACACGGTTTATTTTCCTACTGCTTCTGAAGACGAATGCAGGCAACTTTGCGCCTATGTATAGAGGAAAGAGCACAGTGGCATCAATCCACACACACACACCTGATCTAAAAAATTACTCACATTTCTTTCCTTTTATTCAACATTCAGCTTATAAAATCTATCGATTATATATTTTCACAGTGTGTATATATTCAAAGTATCATCGAGTTTGTTGATACTTCCTTGCTTCTTGTTTTTAGAGCATCATGTATAACTCTAGTCCTGTAGTTTTCCATTTGAACAATCTGTCGGAATTGTTGGAAATTAATGGTTTGATCTGTAACGTTGTGGTGTTTGAACTGTGATTTTATGAATGCTGCACAATGAACATAGGGATATTGTGAAGAAGAGTTACTTCTTTCTTTTCATTTTTATATTACCTTTTATATGTTAACTATTTATTTTCCGCAGTCATTCTTTTCCCTATTATTCCTTGGGATTTACTTTTAATTATTTATATTTTTGCCGGTACTCTTTTTTATCTGGTAAGATTTAAGACTTACTTTATGCCATTTACCTATATATATATACAGAGCTCGTATATCCTGGCCACAGAAGGACACGACCCCTAGCCTAAGTAATAAGCCACGGCTACAAAACTAAACCGTGGAGTGCAGTGACACATAACTGAAGAGGGCTAGTGTGATCGATATATTAGTCTACAAGTCTCGTATAAACTAGGTGAAGTCCGTAATTGCCCTAATCACAGAAAGAATCAGAATCAGTATATACCATAGTTTTTCGTAGTAGTTCAGATCGATTTTTAAATACTTACCATTTTGAGAAGCACCATTGGTTAAACTCCTATCTTACTGTTTGCTTAGCAACAGTTAAACAATTAGAATATTTTCTCTATTATTGTTTCATAAATATAAACTAATTATAATAAATAAGAAACTAAAATATTTACTGTAAATGTTTTGAACAAATTTGAGGCCTATATATGATATTTTACCGGAGCCTTTTTAATATTGTTTTACGAGTGAAATGTGAAAATATGAAGTTGATTTGCTTAACATTTGTCATTTAATTCACTTTAATGTATCCAAACATTTATTGGGTGGTTACTTGACAGAGTCACGTGATAGCTTGTGGCGTTGTCAAAATCTGACCAGCTCTACTTATCTGGACGATTTTATCATTATTTGTTGTACAAATGATGGTTGAAAAAGTTTATAAACCTTATTCAAGTTTCAACAGAAAATAGCAAAAACAAACACACATATACTTACTCCATCACACACACACACACACACATATACTTACTAAATCACACACACACACACACACACACACACACACACACACACACACACACACACACAACACTGGTAAGTTTTAGGACTTAACTTTCTTTATGCCATTTACCTATTTCCTTCTATCTCTACCCCTAGGTCAACCTAATACTTACCAGTTGCCTGTAATGGCATAATAACGTAGGAGAGATGTCGGTCAGTCAGCTGGCTCTTGTAACACCCCTGCATAGATCTCCTTAGAATAAATTCTTAGATTAGTTCAAAACCAATTAGCGGAGTACTTCCCTATGATATCAAAATACTCGGGGTTGGGTGTTTGCTATTTGAGGTTTTTTGTGCTTGGAAACCTTTTAGTAAGAAACTGTGTGTCTTAAGATTATATCAAAACTAACGACATGTAATTGGAAAATACTAGTTTTTTTTAGTTATGAGGTGGTAAAACTAATATGTTCAGGCTCTGATTATATATTTTATTTTACATTTTTTACCCCTTTGGCAACATTTTAAAAACATTTAGAAATGCAATAGATTAATTACCAATATCCTTTCAAATCATATTGATCTTTAATTAAAAATATTTATAATTTTACCTTTAACATACTTTTTAACTGATACTTGTGACCCAACACTTTATATAAGAAAATAAAATAATCTTTAGGCTTACATAGGATGATAAAAAAATTAATGAAATTAAAAACACAATTTTCTATTGATTACTTAAATGGTTGGAATGTAAAATTCTAATACATTTAACAGTTTTTTATTTGGTTAATTTTAGGCTCTTTGTAGGTGTAATCCATATGTTGTAATTATGACAATTCTTAATTACTAACTAATATATATTCTGTTGTTACAAAATCTAATTTTCTGGACATTTATTTAATTTCTAGAACATAAACATTTAATGACATTTTCCTAATAATTAGTTCTGTATATCTCCTCAATAACTCTAATTTTCAGGACAAAAATTTAAAATTTTTTTATATAGTAAATATTTCAGGGATATTCTGTAAAACCAAATATGTTTGTGAATATGCTTTTATAAAATTTGAACTGATCATGTAAAAAAAGCCTTGTAAAGAAGTATATAAGTATTTCTGATTTCGACTGGCTTTTTGGATTGAAGGTATTGCCTCTTGGGAATCTTCATCATTACCATCCTCTTTGTTTCGGTAAATGGAGGCTAGACGCGTCTGCCCTGGTTGAGAAATGCTGAAGTACCTCCACTTCATAGTTTGGCGGTGAGATCTTGAATTGTCTTCTTTTAATACGTTACAGCGTTCTGAAATGACTTTTACAACCGGATTTAAACATTGCTACTGAATTATACTGTAAAATGTACACGATTAAAATTAGTAGTGATAGACTTTAAAACGTTTGAAAGTAGTTCCGTTAGTTTTATAAAATATCTGCGGTGGTCTTACATCGAAAAGCTTTACTGATAGGTAGGTTACATGGTAGGACAAAGAATTTGAGCCCTAGATTGCCAGGCTACCTTCTGGTATTTTGAACCACTTGATCTGGAACTTGCGCTCTGCTGTAGGTCTCCTCCCTCCGCCGCTGTTCCCAGACTAAACTGCCATTGCAGAATTCTTCTCCTCCTTTGGACGATTCAACTCCTCATTTATCTCTCTAGGCACTGTTTCGTCGAATCAGTACCTGTTATTGCTACTCATCATCGGTTGCTTTTTATAAAGTTTATTAAATTTGTTATGTAATATGATTTACATTTTAAAAAGTTATAAGTCTGGCTGTGCCCTACATTTATTCTCTACTTATTATTACGTTTGTTTATATTTAATACTTTATACAAATTCATAATGCAAATTTTGTGAATTTGAAAATTTGTGTATTTTTAGTTTCGATTCATATTGGTTTCAAACTGCATTTCTGCCCATTTGAACCCACACACACACACACACACACACACACACACACACACACACACACACACACACACATACACACACACACACACACACACACACACACACACACACACACACACCCAGAAACAAACAAAAATACGTTTGTGTGTGTGTGTGAATATATATGTATATATATATATATATATATATATATATATATATATATATATATGAACTTTATGATATAGGCAAAGTAATTATTTCAGGCATTTTATACAACACCTAGGCATTCTATAATTAGCCTAGTAGCTTTTGTCCAAGTCTTAATTGAGAATGATTCGTACAAGTTTACAAGATGTAATAAAGCTAATGAGAATAAAACGTTGTTAAAATAAGATAACCTAGTTACGTAATATAGCCTATTAAGGTATTTTAATGGTGCATTACCAGATTTAATCAATCTTTAGGTGTAGACCTCTGATTACAGCTTATTTATATTCAGTTTCAAAAATAAAGTACTCGAATAAAAAAAGCATAAGTTTCAGTTATACGTTTTGTTTGTTTTTAAAACTCATCCTTACTATGCCAGATTCTGGTATTTACATAATATCATTATCAATTACTTCAATATTAGATGAGTAATATTTAAATTATAATTACTTAAATAATTATTACTTTCACACATAATAATTAAATACTTAGGAGGAAAGGACACTTAAGTACAGGAGAGTCTATGAGCTATATGATATTATTCCATCACAGAATCCAAATACGTTTCTAATTGTAAACAAGCAACGCGCGTTAAACATCTGTTTAGGAGCTTAGAGCTATTGTTGTTTTATAACGAAGATAAAACGTACCGTATATAATTCCAAGGTGCATAATACTCCTCGAAAGCATCTGGAACTATAAACACATTGGAGACGTGACTTTGTTTACGACCTTGGAGGATCTTAAGTCTAAATGAAGAAGCAATAGTTTTGATGTGACAATGGTGAACCTAATTATAACCCTCCAAATTATGAGGACCTAAAACATGGTATTAGGCACACTATAAATGCAGTCATAAATATAGTTAAACTTTCTCTCTAATTGTCTACAGACCTCTTTCACTCCCTTCCATTTCGGTAATAGCATATTGCCAACTTCGTCATGCTCATTCACTTTCTTTACTACTGCAGAGGTAAACCGGTCTATATCTGTTTTGGAATATATATATCTGTCTATATCTATTCCTTTATCTGTAAAATATCCTTTTGTTTATGACGCGGACTAGGATGAAGACGCTAGTCAGAAGGTTCGGTCCTGTGCTCATGTAAGGCCAACGAAGAGTCTATTAAGGTCCGATTTCATCATATGAACTGAACTCATCAGACATGAATGGGTGTATGGAACATCTGGTGGTTCGGAAGTTTCTACTAATCCCAAGTTATTCTGGAAAAGCACCCGAAACAGTAGTGTCTAATTGGAGCTCGTCTGATCTCAGGAGTTGGCCGGTCACCAGTCCAAGGCTTGCAGTAAAGTCAACAGACTCTTACAGACTCGTATGACCAAGCCCCCTGCCCGAGTCAAGTAAAATAAGGCTAGAGAAAGAGAAGTCACGACTTTGAGGTAGGTTTTGTGGAGGCATTATCTTGAACTAGAGACATTGAAAGATCCCAATGTTTTGTTTTAATAACTAATTAACCAGCTGAGCATCGTAATGAATCAGATCAGCTGGCTCTTTATAGTCGAAAGGCCAGCAATAAAACGTCACTCTGTACGCAAATGCTTCATTACTTCATTTCTTCTCATATCCTCTCATTTTGAATTCCATCTCCTCACACGTAGCTTGCAGAGCCTTACTGTAGCCTACTCTAATTTTTTGTTGTTGTTCTTGGTTCTTTAAATAACACACATCCCCAACATACTTTATTATAGTTTTCATAACTGTCACTTGTATTGTTTTTTTTACTAGACCTAGGTTATATGTCGTAGAACATTCTACGACGAGATGCAAGGCTTAGGTCAGCCGTTCTTTCGCAATTCCATCTTTATATAAATTTCAACTTTAATAAGGCAATAGTTGTCGTAAGGTCTTCCAGCAGTATAACTTGGCACCAACTTACTACTAGTGTTCTAATAAAATCGTTCTAAAGCCTATCACTGTCATACGTGTATCCTATTTCTATTCCTTATACAGCTGATACTCCTAAAAGTCATGTTTGTAAACCTTTTTAAACTGTGTGGTTGGTTTTCCATCCGTGGACGAGACAAACTGAACAACGTTCCGTGGCACAAGTATGATAGAGATATGAAATAATTGTATAGTGCTTATAGTTTGGAATTATATCTTAATCATTCGACCAACCTTGGGTAGTAGCATTAAATTATGCATCTTTAGATGTGTAAATAGAAAAGATATGAATTTGTCAGTTTATTTATTTTGAGCTTCCTAATGTGTTAGACGGAAATACAAATAATTAAAGGTAGGATGAACGACTTTTGCACAACATTTACTAATTTTTAGGTGCTAGCTATACAGGTAATGACACAATATTTCTATAGGTCTAACGACGTCATTTGTGTTGAATGTAAATATATTTGTTTTCGCAGTGAGTCAGCTGTTTACGATTTATAAAAGGATAAATTTATTACAAAGTATTTATGATTCTCTTCACTGGACTACTGGTGCAACGTGAGTCTTCTAGATCTCCGTGTAATATGATGTATCTGAAATCTTGGTGTTTTACCACGTTTAAAAGGGTAATATCCGAATGCTGCAATTACCGCGTTATCAATACTCCTCTCGTTGCACAGTATATATATATATATCGTAATATGTATTCTTGTGTATTAATAAAGAACGTTCTTTATATATATATATATATATATATACACACATACAAGAACTTTTTTTAAATTTGAATACTTTTCAAATTTATTGAATGTTTAAGTGCAAGGCTTTAATTCAAACGTTATTTGAACTAAATATTAAAGTTATTTAGACAAGAAAGATGTGTTTGTGAATTTCATTTGTAACTCATTTTAGTAATTCGATGTTCGCATGACAAAGTTATCTTGCAGTTCCTGATATATTTTATATATAATTTTTTGTAGAAATTATTTTCTATTTACCCAACAATACTGCACACATTATTAAAATATTGCTAGGCAAATGACCAATTTAGTTTCAAACAGTGTGGAGCTGCGTTCATTGAAAGTTGCTTCTCAAGATGGTACGTATTTATCCTTTATCTTAACTAATAAGAATAAACAAGTTATACAGTGAGTGTGGTTTGCTGTGATTAGCTAAACTACGGTTTTTATCTCATTTATAGACGCATATATCGGGTAGATTATCTCTTCTTGGTCAATTGTCGCCGCATTTATCGGTCTAATTCTGTAGTTATAATGGGGATTACTACTAATCGTGATTGAACTTCTCATGGTGGGATGCCGATGTCTCTTCTTGGCTTTAGGTCTCCTTAAGGCTTAAAGTCCAAACGGCTGTGACTAGCTTTGTAGCCATTAGAATGGTTGATACGACAACTGTAGTAGCCTTTTCCTAAAGACACTGATTTTGTTTGGCTCACCCGTGCTTTTAAACTCCTTCTAATCTCTGACCTTTAAATACCGGCGTTTTCTATCGGGGTTTCTTCAGATCACCTATATCATTTTTTGTACTACTCCATGAATACTCTTCGAAAAACTATGGCAATACTTTATTTTATACCTTCAACCTCCGTTTTCTCTGGAAGGTGATTTCGTCTTTCTATGTAGGCAACGTTTTACAAATTAGGTGACATTTTGAGTCATATCAGCAATATTTAAAACAATTTTTGAGAATTACATTAGTCAATATTTCCTATAACTGTATTAGATTCATGTAACTTCATATTTATTTATATATAGTAATAGGTTTAAACTCTTGTTCCCATAATTACAAAGTATCCAATTCCTTATTAAATCGGGAAATGGTCTTCATAGAGGCACTCGCTTCTCTAGCCGTCAGCTCTCATGCCTTTTATATCGGTATCACCGCATCACATCGGTATCACATTTCTTTATGGTGCCTATTCTTTGCTGTTCATTAAATGTTTTCACCAACTTAAAGTATACACCATAACCTCTAATAATACCCTTCTTCTTGCCGCGTTCTATGTCGGTCTATCTCTAACGAACAAAAAATAGTTTTATAACTCCTGTGCAGTTCGACCGATCGGGAATGTGGCAAGCTAGGTCTTCTTGTTTCTGCTGGTACTAAGTATCATGCATTCTCGTTTAGTCGCCCTTCAAGAAAGGGTTGTAGGCTTGACTAACTATTGTACTAGAGAATAATGATAACACAATTTCGTATATTTTGATAATAAACGAATTTCATATCCTTTTACTTTGTTTATTTTATTTTTAGTGTATTTTAGTTGTATTTATTTCCTTAGAAAAGCATCGCAAAATATTATAATTGGGAAATAAAACTACTTTTTGCGATCGGTTATAATTGTCAACTCTTCCAATGCACATTATCTTTCAAGCCTCACCTAATTTCTAAAATGCTTTGTACGTGACTTGGGGAGATTTATTTGCAGCCTGAATTGCTCCATTAGAACTGACTGCAGATGAATTCCGCGGCAGTAAAACTGACTGATTACGATTAATAACAGAAAATATGGCCAACTCAATCGACAATCTATTAAATCGCCGCGTGTACCTGAGTATTCGAAATACTCTACAAATCATTTTAGTTTTTCAGCTGTGAATATTTGACCACGTTTATACTAAACTTTTACCTTTAAACAGTTATTCTTCATATGAATCAAATGTAACTTAGATCAACATGTTTATGTTAAACAAACATGTGAAGTTACATATGCAATAAGCTTTCAGACAGATATTTACAGCTCCTGATAAATCGCAAAATCAAATAAACCATTAAATACTTATAAATGCGGAATAAAAATAATTTTCAGGTGAGTATTGTTTTTTTATGTAGAATAAAAAACCTATTGGATTTCAGTAGAGTAATATGAGATCACCGGAGAGAGAGAAAGAGATAAAAAGAGAGGGGGTAGAACGAGGAAACAAGAGAAAGTCACAGATACACAAAGAAGTGGTCATGAGGTAAAACCTTGACATAAATATAGAACTCTTTATTCAAAAACGTCAAACATCTTTAGTGTAAGTATTTGTGATAACTTTACATATTAAAGAGATTTGAGGTATAATTCATCTTTCGTCTTTCGAATAAGATTTGATATATAAGTTCTGCATTCATTTAAACATTATTTCTAATAAATCCGTGCCACTTTTACTATTAGGCCTATGAATAAAATATGAGAGTTATATTAATACTGATTTTGTGTCAATCATGTTTTTAAAATAATAAAGTAGTAAATTAAAATCTAAAATCCTGTAAACGTAGAAAGTCGATGTCTAAACTAATGATGATTTTAGAATTGTTAGTAGAGCTTTTAAAATAGCTATTTCTTTATAACAAGGCTAACAAGGATTTCGATTCAGTATCGCTTAAAATTTCAGTATCTTTTAATCTAGTTGCATTATGCACTTAGGCTATAAAACGTTCTGAACAAAAACGTTGCGTGTCAGGAAACAAAACGAAGAGGTTTGGTAAGTGAAGGTAATGGGAACATCGTACCGGAAGTCTTTATGAAATGCAAGTTTAAATTTGACAACCAATATTTCTTTTTCTTGCAGTTAAATAATTTATCTTAGTTACAGTTTTTTAGCATATTTTATTAGTCGAGTTCAAGTTTACAATTTATAAGCTATATTTTTCTTATATATCAGCCAATGATTTATTTTGAATCTCGATTTGTTATTAACTTCAGAAGACAAATAATTTTTTCTGCTTTACTAAACTTTTTTGAACTCTAAACGCTTTCTAAAAACACAAGTAAAATTAAAAATTAATAATTTTCTATTTCTTCATATATTATATATTGAAACTATTTCTTAGGTTTTAGCCTTTGATGTGGTGTGGATGTCATTTCCATGACGAAAATTGCTAAGTAAAGTCATAAACTTCACCCCAACCACCCTTATTGTTTACGGGTTCAGATGTTATTCTGATAACAGCTTTATCGCCTTCTATAACTTAATCGATTACTTTGAACAATTAATAAATAGGCCTATATTGCCAACTGGGTGTTATTTTAAACATGGGAATGCTTTTTCTCATCAACAATTATCAACCCAAGATTGCTTTACTTTGCTTAAGTTGGGTCTAATGTCCTTGATCTGCGATGGAAGAATAGTTACACGCGCAGGCGTAACAAACAATAAGATGATTCCAAATATAAAAATAAGAACTTTTGTAACCAGATACAATAAATATAGCCTACGCATATCTCAAGAGAGTGTTTTAAAAGTTACTACATTCTCTATTCGCGGTACAAACGTTATGTAGTTTCCGAATCTAAAGGAATTGCACTATAAATCGACCTACCTTCAGTTAATTAACTACGTTAGAACTGTTCACCAAATTGTGTAGTTTAGCGTAGGTATTATTGCAAGAATACTTACATATTACCTCCTGCCAAAGGATACATTGTTGGTATTTCCGTCCATTTTCAATTAACTCGCTACAAACTCCAGACTTATCTTAAAGTTAGTTCCATGATAACCGTAGGTATTTGTGGTAAGAAAATGACTATGTACTGCTGTTATAAACAACAGTTTCAAATAGATAACTTGGAGGACTTTATTCCTTTGCTATTCTAGTTCTAGAAGCGATATGGTTTACATGAAGCTCCTTTCAGGCTTCGAGGTCTTCATTTAGCGTTTTATGGTAGAATCACTGTCACAGTAAATGGGTATTAAAATAAAATTAGTATAATTAGATAAAACTAAATACTAAATAATATTAAATAAATATTTAAAGAACAAATTTAGTCGGTTTTTAATGAAATATCGAAGTTATTTCTATCTAACATATTAGATAAATTCTTGTAGTATTGAGTACCATTATTCTTCAGTAATTATTCTTCGGTGTAAAGGAATGGAACCATATTTTTACATTCTACTAACTAAATTCAAAATATGCTATTCAGAAAAAATTTATTGAACCTCGCAGTCAGAGGAACTTTTATTTTGAAAACTTTTATCCTACGACATTCATACACTTTAATTTCTTTGCACTCCGACAATGATAACGTTTCTTTGGCACTCTGAATCTGGGTATGAGTCGGCTTACGTGTTTGACGCAAATACTCCGCAACTCGTCAGCGCTCCCGCTCAGATAGCGTTCAACTCATTTATGTTATCAGTTGCCCTGTCATTTATAAAGCTTATAAAAAATATTTTGCAATTATGCAATGTCTTTAATTAGTAAAAGGAAAATTAAGTTACAGGTCTAGTTTTTCCATGAAAACAATTTGTTTTTTCTATATAATATAATTAAGTTTTAAATTATTGTACTCTAGTTATGTATATTTCCGTTTGGTGTGGAACTTCTCAGAACGTATCCGGGGATTATTAAATTTAAAATCAAGATTCAACACTAGTAAGCTATAAAAATCAAACAACAGAAATAAAATTTACAAACACCAAATAAGCACTTGAAACTTGTAGTTGTGTGTAAAAACAAAGACGCTCTAGTTCGTATGACCCTATTAATAGCTTTTACCGGAACCACTAGCGCTATCGTAGGAAAAGATAAAGTCTGTAGAAATTGACTATAAACTACACAGAATCTCGTGGAATAATTTAGAAATCACCAACTATAACCGGTTTTGGAGTGGAAAGCCAGAAACGTAAAGCCAGGTTATACTCGAATTCTGACTCGATGCGACGAAAAAATGTTGCGTAGCAAAGATATTACCTGAAACAGTTATTGCCATTGATGACTTATACCGCCAGGGAAGTGCAAAGATATATTTAAAGTTATTATTTGGAAACAATGCAAACAAAAATAATATTTACCTCAATAATGTACATTAACAACATATGAAATCAAACAACAAACTACAATTTACAGCACTACACAACACAAATAAGACGAAAACCCTAAATACCACGTATAGAGGTACTGAACTGTTCAGACTAATGTGAATCCCACATTGGAAATACAGTTTTTCTTAAATAAGATTTAAAGAACACATAGTATGTATTTTACTGATTGATATTTTCCTTAATACAAAATTGATATAATCCACAGTTACATATGCATTTATCATTGGCTTTTATCGAAATATTTACGTATAAATTAAAGAACACATCTCAATCCACTAAAACATAAGAATTTACAAACACACAAACAACCAAATAAATCACAAAAATAGTGAGCTTGTAAAAAAGCAATTCACGGGACAGTTAATTATAAATAAGTACGTTAGCGAATGGTTTAAATCAAATAAAAGTCAAAAATGTAAAGTATACTGATGACCACGGAAAGAGGATTGAGTGGAGTTACTGTAGGAATGATTGAATTAAAGAGTATTTTAGAAGAAAAGAAGTTATGGCCATGTAGCAGTCGAGGAGGCGCGTACAGAGCAGATGTTTTATTGCGCTAAATTCGACTATAAAAAACCTGCTGTTCTAGTTCATTACGACTGTCGGTTGACTCTTCAACTAGAAAAAAACATCTGTATAAATCAACTGTGGCATAAATGAAATCTCTATGAAATCTTCTATAGAAGTGTTATTCTAACGCGAATAACATTTTTCTTTATTTATAACCTTATGTGCATTTCAATTGCATAGCAACCATTGTTAGAGGTTATTTACAATAATTTTTTTAAACATATTTTAAAATTGTAAATTACCTCTTTCGATATTTTCTATGCAATTGAAATGTACATAGGGTTTTAAATAATTAAATAAAGTCATTTGTGGTATAGTAGTTTCATTTACTTCAATTAGAAAAAACAACACTGAACGCCTTTTCATGTCTCAAATCAAGACCAAGGATCTAAGACATCCAACTTACTCCTACCTGGGTGACTTTCGTATCGCCAATAAAAGGCACTTTTTGCCAAAACTCTTAGTACCAGTCTGTAATAGCCACTCAACCTTACTTCAAGCCTAGACGGTGGTGACCATTGTAAAACATCTAGAGCGATGAGGATAATATGAAGTTCCTACTCATAACTTATAGAACTACGTACCAGTAATGACGTCACCTAATACATCTAAAAAACCACTCTGCCTACTTCTTCCATTTACATGTTTTGCTATATAAAGAAACACTTAAAAATATAATTTGTTCAAACAAGAAAATGTTAAAATACAAAGATGTTTGGTATTGATGAGCTAAAGGTGAACATTGAGAAGTACCATGAGTTAGCAGATCAACAACCATCTGAATCTCTAACATGTTTCCAATAGGAGGTTTAAAACCTCATAACAGCAAGGAAAACATTTTCGTGCTGGATTATTGTTTAATAGAAAGTAAATAGATGGTAAAAAAAATTTCCAACTTAATTGCTGGTAGCATCGAGGTGACATAAAGATTGCAAAAGTTATATTCTCAAAATTATCAATTATTATTGTTTTAAATCTATTTATTTTGGAAATATAACTTCTACTTAAGTATATACCACTAATGTAAGAAACTAATTTACTTAATATAGAATAATATAACAAATGAGTGTTTTTCAAACAATGTAGTCTGAAATATTAAAAAACAATATTAATAATTCTTTCTTGATAACAGGTTTTTCTGTAAAACAGATGCTTCAAGACAAAAGGTTCATAAATTTTTTTTAAAACTAGGTCTATCCCAACTTGTCTATCGTAACTTGTCATGATAATTTATAATGCGTAGTTGGAAACGTTTATCAGAATTTAGATAGTTAGAAACATTAAATTTGGGGTTTTAAGTGCACTCGTTTTAGGTTAACAGAGAAGTACAAAAACACTCAATTTTATTTATAAAGTATACCAATTTTCTTCGACAAATTTTGTTTTAAAAATGAATACACAGAAAACCACATACGCTAAAGATTATTAAAATGTAGGCCTTCTGTCGTTATCTTATTACATTTACAAAACTTCCCAGATAAGATTTTAACAAAGATGTGACCGACAAAAGTACAGTTTTGTTTATGTGAGCTGTTGTGAAATCACTTTTAAAGTCCCTATATGTTTTTAGTTATTTTTTGTACAAGCATTATAACTACATTATGTTAAAAAAAGGATTATTTTGTATAAAGTTTATAGAAAATGTTTGAATATACAGTTTCTATGTGTCGTGTTTTTCATAACAATATTCGAATACATTTATATACATCACATATAGGCTTACGTATGTGTGAAAGAGAGTGATTCAGTATGTGTAATTGTCTGTGTAGAAAATACTCTGAAAAATAAATAATTTTATTTTAAGAGAAAGAAGTAAGAAAGTCATCCAAAAATATAATAGTTAGATGGATTTTAATCACGTTTTAAAGTGTACAGCGAAGGTCTATGTGTTTTATCGAATATAGCCTCAATTATTTCTTACAATTTATTTACTACACAATAACAATAAAAAAATATTCTTTTGTAATTTGTTTTTTGTGGCTGTAATTTAAAACCTTTCATAATCAAAGAGAAAAAAAAACTCCTACTTATTTACTGCTGCTTATTTCGTTCTTTAATAATCATTTTCCTATTAAGCACATTGTTAAAATGCTGCCAAGCAAATACAATACTTTTTTATTGAGACTTTGTAGACCTGAGTTTAGTGCAAGATTTAAAAGCTTCTTATGATACTGATATTTAAACCTTTATCAGAACGAGTAAGTTATAAAGTGATTATTTGTATACGTTTCAATGAATCATGAAACAAATATTTGCATTTACAACTCACTGGGTAATTCAGTCTTAATGGTTATGACTCCAAATATCATTATAATATTGAATAGTATTTTTTCGTATTTTATACTAAATATTTCGTTGTTTGAACTGAACTAATAAGTAACGTAACAGTTTTGCAAGAGCAGAAACAGACAAAAACTAGAACCACTCATAAATAAGTACCTTTTAGGGATATCAGGAAGGTAGAGGATTTGATTGTTATAAAACAGAATTTACTCATACGGATAAATTTATTTATACTATTGATAGGTTCTTATTACTGTAAATACTGCATCAATTACAACTTTCCAGAAATGAATGAATATTAGTAATGTAATGCATTATTCATGAACAATAGTTGATTTAAAGTGGCATTGCTTAACACAAAACAAACAAATATATAACTCAAAGGAAGGTGATTCTAGCAATTTGCCTTTGATAGTGAAAGTTATAACGTATATCGAGGTAAAGTACAGTATTAAACCCTTTATTACTGGTATTTCAAACGAAACAGTGACATTCAATTTATTCTACTGAAACCGTTTATTTTAAAAGACCCAATTGGGAGATAATTCTAATTAGACTTTACAGTAAAGTATTTAATATAGGTCACTATAACAACCTTACGTTCCACGTTAGAAAAACAATGAAAGAGTATCATATTTTAGTTAATTAAAAACTCTTGTTTCAAAAATTTAAAATAGTACCAACAGAAATAGTTAGGTTTGAATTTATTCTTTTGATTCCTTATGTAAACTATATCTTTGTTGTGAACATTTAGTGAACTAGTCCACAAAGGCGTTTTAAGTACTTACATGATAATTCCGCACTTGAATACGTCTCGTCTGAAACACATCTACACAGACTTGTAACGTGATACTATTACAACTTTATTTAGCAATTTGCAGTCACCTGTTCTGCTTGAATGTATCTAACTCAAGATAAAAGAAGATAGGTGGTTATGGTCTGAGAAGAAAGAGACATTTACACTGCGCTTTATTAAAACGCGTCCTGCAGCTTACATTAGTTACCTGTTGCACCCACTACCAACAGTCAGTTTTTCCACGTAATATTAGCAAGGAAATTATAATATTAGGTGCAATGTTCTGTTTTAGTTAACTATAGATACTCAATCAAATGTTTTTTTTTTAAATAAGTTTTTTTTCAAAATATTCAGGTATTCTAGTTTAAAAATTAAATTAATTTCAAAATATAGGTAATTTTTTTAAATTACCCTATATTCCGTTTTCATGGAAATTTCAGTAAGTTTGTAGGTGTTTGATGATGCTAACTGTGTCAGCGAAATGTACCTCAAGGTATTTCAAATATTCATTAAAAGGGCTATTCTTTATGCATGACAGAAAAAAACAACGACAATTTTTATTAAAATTTAATATGGTATAGTGGCGAGAAACGTATTACGCTAGTAAAGGTAAATTGGACAAGGGACAATATCAAATTGAAATAGTCAACAACAAAATCATGTGTGGCTATTGGCATAAAAGCACAGCCGAGATTATTTTAGTAACTCCCTCGATAGTAGTTCACAGTAACATTATCAACATTGGTTTATCCTAATACTTGAATAATGTTAGTTTGAAAAGTGTAAACATGTCGGCCAACAGAAGACTGTGCCGGTATAAATGGAGAAGCGCATGAAGGCTGATGGACGCTCAGATTTTAATCAGATATGGGCTGCTACCGTACAACCATATGAAATAATTATTTATAAATACTTTTGATTAACAAGAAAATTTAAAATAAAGATATATTATTTAAATTTTTCAGAAACGATGACTACACGTTTCTTTAAGGATTAAATTCTGTCTGAAAATATTAAATATAATACGATATTATTGAAATAATAAATAAATAATTCTATAATATAAATCGGTAAATCAATTATTTGAGTAGCTTAACATATAATAGAATTTAGCAAAAAGTAATGTGTACGTAAACAGTGGGTTTCGCTCATAGAATTAGACAATATCAAGTAGTCACTATTTCACATTTAAGCACAGCTAACAGCTACATACCGGTATCTCTCACTGGTGCTAGCAGCAAAGTTTTATAAAGGCAGCAAAACAATGTCTTATCAGTGATAACCGGTGCTATTAAGTGCACCCCTGCTGTTGAAATGGAGGCTCAAAGTGAGACAAGTGCTACAAATACGCAGGGAGACCCCAGACCTAAATTTCTGAGAACGATTTAACGAACAAACAAATCTTAAAATCGGTACACCCACAGATAGACTAAATACCCGGCGAACACACTACTTGTCTTTTACCAGGATCTTTATGAAAAGTATGGAGTCACTCCTAGAGAACCGGGTCCACTTACTGCTAATCAACACTGCTTCTAAGATATCCCTGATCCAGAGCTCCTCCTGCCAGACCATCACTTGAAAAAGCATACATTCTCAGATCGGTTGCTTAAAAATGAAGTCCTAAGAACTGTCAATTGAAAATACCCTGAAACAGAATTACTCCAAATTTACACTGATGAATCACCCATGCCGAGGCCAGGCGAAACAGATGCTGCATACTGCTTCAAATATTTTGAAAATCTTATCTGTAGTCATAGCCCCCCTTACCAATTGCGACGGTATATTAGCAGGCTCATATGCTGCAGAAATTAAACTTCAGTACTTGACTGTTTCGGATAAGGTGTGTTTTAATAATCCTGATCCTCTATGGGAACTTACAGACTGACTACAGTAGAACCATAGACTGTAGAAGGAGACTAAATGCTCTTATAAATCCCCATTGGGTACCTATTTTCCAGTGGAAACGTCACTGGCAATGAAAAGGCTGACCTATTAGCGAAGCAGAGAGCAACCCTCCTATAGCCTGAGCCTCTGAGTTCACGATAGTCATCAAAGCCTCTAATAAATATCTCCACCAAAAATGGAATCCCGTTCGATAATTCAGCAGGAAGTCTATGTCAAAGTCTTGTGTCGGGGAGACCAATTGACCATAACTTGTGCTACCTGTTTGTCTTGCAGCACTCAAATTGAAGACAGGTCATGAGTACCTTCACCGCATCTATGTGGTACCAACCCCGGAGTGTCTGTTGTGGGGACACGAAGTTATTAATGCTGTACACATTCGAGATTGTACAGCCCAGAAAGTTAAAGACAAAGAATGTCAGAAAATTTAATACGAACTGTATTAGAAACAAATAAAAAGAAAAGGCTCTCAAAGAAATTATTTAGTATTATTAAATAATTGAAGGTTTTTTTAAAAATTTACTCATGTCACCATTTCATTTCCATAGCTTATGCAATATATTGTAACAAATTTTAAAGTACCAAAGTCATAATTTTTTGTTTAAATAAATTAATTTAAGCCTAGACGACTGGCGTTAATACCCGTTACATCAGAGCTCGCGCAGGGTAATTTTTTACCCCAACTAGTTTTTAGCTCATCATTGGTGACATAGTTGATGTTATAAATAAATAAATTATCGAAACATATTTTGTTATAATATAAAAGGTATGAGCAAACACATACAATATAATTTCCTTAACAATGTCTTAACAAACACCTTTCTTCTAAAATTATAAAACTTGTAGTTTTTCCAACTTCTAACATAATATAAATGTAATACGATATTGTTACTTATGGATACATAAGTATCGTTACCATTGGAAATTCATTAAGAATCCTAACTAGAATATTGAAAGACTTTTTTTTTAATAATTCTTGGGACATACTTCCACTAAATAATACTCTACAGTTCACAGTTGCCAGTAGAAACAGGTAATGTACAGTAGGTTCATATTTTTCACCCAGTCTATTTAATTGTTTCATTGTTAAGCTGGTCTAAGTGACGATGTAAGTATTGTCGAGCATCGACAATATGTATGTATTGTCAAGTGTACAGCATACGACTGGAACAACAATAATTCACCCTCCATATTAAACCCTAACATTAAAAAAAAACACAAACAGATGCAATTATATACGATAGGCAAAAGAAATATAATGGGCGGAATGGGTAGGCAGTGACACCGTGTGTGTGTGTGTGTGTGTGTGTGTGTGTGTGTGTGTATGTGTGCGTATTTATAGGGGCCAAATATTTAAATAAATCATTTAAAATACTAAGAAAGTTATTACTTTTTATACAGAAGTTGCACATTTATATATATTTATACCGCAATAATAAGCCAATAGTTGTAATGTTGCTAAGCAAAATACGACAAATTTAAATTTAAAACGTGTAGAACTAGGTTAATAGTGTGACTTCTCAAAATGGTTTGCATTTAAAACTTTTACCTATCTTTAACTAATAAATTGGAGAGGCTATTTAATGATTGTGGCTACATTGTGATAGACCAGCTACAGACGTTTATACAAGACTTGTAGGATAGATATTGGTCGCACTAGGCCTGCTTGGTCAATGGTCGCAGCACTAAGCGGTTTATTCCTGTAACTGGCTTTGGTCTTATAACTGTGGCTTAAAGTCGTGGCTTGAACATGTATCATCGACTTCTCAGGTAGGGACATACTAAAGGTCCTATTCCGATCTTAAGTCTCCTTAAACGATTCGGCCTAGTTTCGTAATCTTTCATGATGATACAATAGAGATAACAGTTCTTGCAGATGTAATTGTGGGAAAAGTTCTTGCCATAAATAGAAAACCGAAAATACATTATATTACATATCAAAGAAAAAAATAGGACCTTTTTCCGTAATTGTTATTGTAATGTTTTCTTATATCGTAAAACTATATACTGCAGCAATTGATGTACTATGTTGAAACTGGTTTACCATATTGGGTTTTACCTTGTAGAAAGAGATGTTTTAAAAATGTTTTTAATGTAAGAGAATTTATTCTGATATCCGAATTCAAAATATAATACCACAATATACACTGCATACAAGTAGAAGTATAGTTTAGCGTAAGCGATTAAAACGACTAGACCTAGATTCGTAAAATTTCATGAAGATATGACAAGTATACAGGTAGATATGACAGGTAGACAAGTAAATATGGAATGGTCTTGCTGTAACCGAATACCATAATGAAATATGAGAAAATGCTCTTTACTCCATATAAAAGAGATAGGATATTTCGTAGACCTTTACATTTTCTTGTTTTAGGGGTATACAGAATACCTTTACTTTCATATGAACATATGTTAATCTAAAAGAAACAAGTAACTGAAGGTTTACTGTTTAATCATTGCAAAGACATTATAGTGCCGTTAGATTTATCACTAAAACAACCCTTTATAATATCAGTACTCTTTCAATCATAATTTTGGAAAGAAACCAAATTGAAAGAAGGGAAAGTAAATAAATAGTATTTTGATTTTTTATATGTGATCACTATATACTCGTAAAATATTGTAAAATGAATCCCATATGCAATTAGTTTTTAATTTTTTTATGATGAAATTAAATTTATAAAATATGAATATTTTTAAAAAACAAAACTTTTCGCTGCAAATTATTCCCCCTCTCTACAAAAAGCCACTTAAAGCAGGAACAATGATGGTTTAGAAAAAGTATTTACATTTTTAACTCAGGTTTTTAAAACGTTTTTGGCTTTACTTTGAATTTGTAATTAAATACTCATGTATAGTGTATTTAATTGACTTGTACTTAAGTTAATGCAAAACTGACTAATAATAATACTGAATAGATGCAAAACAGTATTTACGATTTCAACTCAAGCTATTAAAACGTTTATGGCTTTACTTTGAGCTTTTAATTAAAAGCTCATATATAATGTAATTAAACTGACGTGTACTTAGGTTTTGGAATTAGTTTATGGTGAAGCCAAGAACAATTATTTGACCATTTAAATATTAAGGCGGCTAAATGATAAATCTAGAAAAACAAAGCAGGAACAGTGATGGTTAGAATAAATGCAAAACAGTATTTACGATTTCAACTCAAGCTATTAAACGTTTATGGCTTTACTTTGAGCTTTTATTTAAAAGCTCATATATATTGTAATTAAACTGACTTGTATTTAGGTTTGGGAATTAGTTTATGGTGAAGCCAAAAACAATTGATTGACCATTTAATTGTTAAGGCGGCTAAATGATAAATATGCAAAACCTTTAGTAGGTCGGGCCGTGTAAAAAACAAACCATTAAAGCCCTAAACCCGACCTGAATTCGGTTTAGTACTCAGTTTTGCACTGTTTTATATACTACTGACATTATTGCACTTTACTAGCTAATACTCTTTACTTTATCAGTGCTTCCATATTGTCCTACAGTCCGGCTTTTTACGAGAAGCCGGTAGAGGATTAGTTGGATATAGGTGGCCTGGATCCCACACTCACACTAGCTTTCCTCACGGGATACTACCGTCGTCAGGCTTTACACGTTCATAGAGGTGTTCAATACAAAAGTACATCATTTTAATTTAAATCTAGTTCTCATTGAAGTTATCATTTGTCCAGGAAACCTAATTATTTCAGTGATATTTCTATACTGTAGTCAATGCTTTCAATATAAAACTTTAATTGTTATGCAGATCCACATCAATATTTTTTTAAATATTTACATGCTCAAAACAATACGATGCAGTTATTGCTATCTAACTATTTTATTACTTATACATTTAATGGAACGTAGTCTTATTTACTCCTAATGCTACAAGCTTTAAGCATATTTGCAGAACTAAATATTTACAAGAAAAGATCACTTTGAGGCCCCGATGACAAATATAATTTATTCCTTTTAGGCCTGTATAGTTTTACAACTCAAATATCTGATCTAACAACATATATCTCATTGTAAATACTTCAAAACTCATAACTTTTCCCATAATTTTCTCATTGTAGACAATTAAAGCAAATGGTAGTTGAAATTTTGATGGTTTTTTTAGAAAGGAAAAAAAAGGTTATGCATACAACTAAACTTAATTCAAAGTCAAATCTTTTTTAATTGTTTTTTATAGAGTATAGTTTTTTCCGAACGTAGGATGATTTTCAGTCAGTTAGCCGATTAGACACAAACATGAAACATAATTATTAATAAGTATGGAATAACTAATTAGACGGACCGGGAAAAATGGAAAACAAAAGAAAATCACATTTCACAAGTAGAAACGTTTGCAACATCAATCTTACGTGCTTTGAACGTATATGGTGTAAGCGTTAAGTGATATTGTTGAAAACACTAATAAACAGTGAAAATGTCTGGAATGAGTGTTAAAAAAAGCATTTCCAGTGGCCACCAAAGTTTATATTATAATTATTGTCTTCATGTAAATTACGAGTGTTAAGATATACGCCTATAGAACACTCATTTCCTAGAACAACATTTTCTAATATATATTCCCCCTACACTGCTATCGGGTTTAACGGTTGTTACAACTTGACTTGTAACATAGTGTCCTATTGAAATTTCTTTCGAAGATTTTTGCTGATGCTTGAAAAAGTCCCTTAAGGTGCAATATTGTGATATTTTTTTAACGCCATAATTGTTTTTACCCTTCAAAATGTTGTTACGAACTTGAATAACAGCTCTAGCCCCTCCGATCGTAAGTTGCTCTTTAACGGCACTCGAAACTATTTTTCCCGCATTTAACATTTTTCTAATTTTGGGAGCAATTATTACACCATTTATTAATCACATTCATTTAAAAAATTGGTTATTAAGCTTTTCGTTTACAATAATCAGTCTTTATTAGTTTTTTTTTTTTTAATTCTCTTGAACTTGTAGTTTTTTTTACTTTTGTTTTCTTACATTATTTTTACGTTTGTCATAAAGGCTTTGGACTTTGTGTACTTAAACAGATAGTGCAAACACTTGCCTGCAACATTCCATAGCAGCCTTGTTATTGCTAAACTTTTACAAATTAATATGTTTAAAAGAATTTGGCCTAAAAACAAAATATTTCCTTTAAGACTGTTTTGGCCGTGTCAACAAACATACGTTATATATGAATATAAATATATATATATTATATATAAATTATATAAATATGAATAAAATTTAACTATATACCCATAATTGATAACATTATAGAAGTTATTATAATATATTATTGGATAAAGACAGATAGACAGATAAATAGATAAATAAATAAATATATATATATATATATATATATATATATATATATATATATATATATATTTATATAGATAGATAGATATAGATAGATATAGATAGATTAGATATAGATAGATAGAGAAAGAGAGAGAGAGAGAGAGATGGGTCTTACACGTTTGGTAGGGTATTAGGGCAAGAACCAGTATATAATAACAGTAGCTTTACCAAATGTTTCGTAGTTCCCAACAAAGTTTTAAGGGGAGATTACATAGTACTGCAAATAAGATATTGATATTTGAATTGAATAAAATTGATATAAGTGAAGCTGTACGAAGTGTGTGGTTATATTTTCAATTAGTTTGGAAAATGACAAGTGCATCTGGTTTATTACAGGGGTCACTAGAACCTGATTTTCACTAACGGTTTTGAAACTTATGGATAACTAAATAACTTATGTTTAATCGCAATTCTTAATCAGCAGTTAAATAAATTTTTCCTTTAAAAGATAATTTAAATTTTAATGGAATAATACAGTGAACATTTAGGCTGTATAGTGGTGTTGATTTGTGTCTGTGTGTGTGTGTGTGTGGGTGTTGAATGTATTTCTATATAAGTCTGTAAGCACAGTGGTTTCGATGTTTGATATTTATTTTCCCCTTCTTTTCCTTCATATGACACTCGCATCTTAGTTTTTATCATATAGGTTCATACCTAGATATTTAGCATTGTTTTCATAAGTGATGATTATTCCGTAACATCCAATAGCGGAGGATCGTTCAGTAGCCCCTTTATCAAGTTGATGTGGACTGAGTTAAATAAATTTAGTTTGATTTTCCATTTATCAGTCTATTCTAGTAGTTGGTTTGTTGCTCTCTCGCCAGTCAATAATAATGTCAGTTGCTGTCTTTGCCAGTTCATAATAAAGCAGTGCTATTTGCAAACATTTACACAGTACACTACCTTGAAGTACTCCCACATTGTTATTTCCATCTTTTCGGAAATACTTGCCTTCTTGTTTGATCATGAAGGTTTTTTCTGTGAGATGTTAACAATGGAACAAACGTCTTTGGGGGCATCATATTTAAGTTTTGCATCAGGCCTTCATGCCACACCTTATCAAATATTCTTGGGCCACATCAAGAAATAGTGCAGTGGAAATCTGAATATTTTATAAGGCTTGTTCTATTATATCCCTTATTGACTTGATTTATAGTAGAATGTTTCTCTACGAATCTAATATAATACTCTGGAATCGGATCTTTTTAATAGGAGCTTATCGATTAGCTTGGAGGTTGCAGGAGGTATCTATATTGGTCTATATGACCTAATATCATTTTTGGTGATTTTCCTGGTATTGGTAAGGATATCTACCACATGTTTCATTCTAAATGCTTTCTTTAGAGATATACGAGTAATTGGTCTGTGATGATTTACTATATGGATCAGTTTGTATAATCACCACAAATCTTTCAAATTTTTTGTCAATTTGCTCTTTCGTCATTAGTTTGACATTTACTGGGAAGTAGCAATATCGGTCTGTATAATTTAATATAATTACTGACAATTTTCTTGGTTTCGGTAACATTAAGGCTACTGCTAACGTTTAAATATCTGGGATATGTTTGAGTCTGAATACTGGATTATACAGATATGTAAACATGACTACATGACTACTCATTTTCTTAGGAGCTCTTCTGCATTTGCCCTGGGATAAAATTAAATCCTTGAGTTTTTTTTTAATTAATATGTATCCTAATTCATTGTTTCACTTCATTTATAGTTTCCATTGGTATTTATTCTGATGTTATATTGATACTATCACCATATTCATAATTGTTAATCGTTACATTTTGCTGGAATATTTTTCCTAAGCGTTAATGAAATAAGTCCGCTTTTTCCATTTCACTACTTCTAGAACATCCATTGTCTTTCATGACTGGAGGTTCTAAAGTAATTGGCCTGTATAATTCTGGCGGCTCTCCAAACAGAATAAATTGTTTACTTCGTTGCGTTCATATTATCTAAATAAAAGTTTACAGAACCCTCTTTTAGTTTAACAATTTGCGTTTTTATTTTTGGACTATTATTGTTGAAGTTGGTTTTGTCAACTGGATCTCAGGACTACTGTCATCTTCTTATTGCCTTTTTTGTATTAGTAGTTACCTTATTTTTATTGGGTAGTAGTTTTCTTTAATGATATAGTTATTCTGTCTGATTTTTTTTATTTTAGCAGTTTGTATATTCAACATAAATCTTCCACATTCTTTGTCAAGTAGCTCTTTGATATTCATTGGACATTTTGTTCAATTTTACCTTGTAACACCTGTCTGAAACTATCTCATTCTGTGTTTTTGTTCAAAGAATATGGTCGAATCTCTTTCTCGATGGATTTTTACGTCAACGTTAATATCACTGTTGAATGATCTGAGTTCTAATCCAAATCTTCTTCAATATCTATGCGATATGAGGACGACAGTTTACTGTTTTCACTATCAGTTTTAAATCATATATAATTCCGATATTATTTAGGATTTTTTAAAATAAAAATACCTTACATTTATGCATCGTTACTAAACTAATTATTAAAATGTTGCTAATAAAATGACAAATTTAGATTGAAACACGTTGGTTCTGAGTTCAATTTAAGTTTGGTTCTCAAAATGGTGAGTACTTATCTTTTATCCTAACTATTAGGAATAAACCAGTTATAAAGCGATTTTAGCTTGCAGTGATTAGACCAAATGCGTACCTTTATCATGTTTGTACGAGGCTTGAAGACTTAGATATCGGCGAGACTAGCTCTGCTTGGTCAATGGTCGCTACTGTGTATGGTTTAGATCTGTAGCTGAGGCTTATTACTTGGGCTTGGAGGCGTGGCTTGAATTTGTACACAGTATCATCGGCTTCTCAGGCCGGGATATACAAGGTATTGCCATTGTTTTAGGTCTGCTTAAGCTTCTAGTCCAAACTGCTGTTACCAGCTAGTAAGCACCAAAACTTTCCGTGGTAAACTCACTGGCCTGTTAACCTATATTGTCGTTGTAAGTTGTAATGCATTCAACTATAAGTTTAAAGCAATTATAATGTGTCTTTGTAAATGTGTTTAAAGTTTTTAATCTAAGACGTCTTGAATATTATCTCGACTCAGTTATCCCTCCTAATGTTTTGTCTTTTCCTTGATATAAAAATTATTTAAACAGTTTTACAAAATCTATATTATCTTCCTTAAAATCCTATTTTCTTCCTAACGTAATCCACTTTTAGGATAACACAATTATTTAAAACGATTCATCAAATCCCTATTACCTGCCTTAAATCCGTATGTTATATTTAACGCATTCCACAATGTAATATTATAGTTGCTTCTTCTTTCTTTTAAGGTCTAGTAAACCTTGCCTCTTTCTTCTACTTAATTACAAGTTATACAATTTCGTATACCACTAGGAGGAGTCATCATAAAATCTGTTATAGCTGTAGCAAAAGTTCCGTTGCAAATAAACTAACAATCTCTCCTTTTATACATTTTGTTTAGGTTACACCGAAATTTCCCAATATCGTTACTCTTGACTTTCTTTCCAAGCTTTAGCATCAAATGACTGCGTACCGAGAAGGTACGTAATAGGGTACCGGTTTACTCAATAGGAGAGAATATAAGAAATCTCATTTAGAGAGCTTATTACGCCATTAATTTTTACTCTTTTGTTCACTCTGTGACTCACGGGATGAGTCAAAAAAAGTTTGCACGATGGGCACTATCTCTATACACTCTACTTCTAGCTGGGGCTCTGTGTAACTTAGCTGTAACTAGCAGTAGCTTGTTTAATACCGTGTGTGTAGCTTGACCGATAGAGTCTTTTGCATGGTAGGCCTTCTTGTCTCTGTACTTACTAAATGTCATGAATTCATGGTCCTTCTAGAAAGGGTTGTAGGTTTGGCTAACCATGACACTGGTAAATAATGGTAACACTTTTGTATACGCCGATAATAAAATAATTTTACTAGTTTTTGTATTTTTTTTATTTTATTGTTAGAACATTTTAATTATATTGAGAGTTGTCTCCTTCCAAAACCACTAAGTCACAGAATTTGTGTTACAAAGGTAAGATATAAAATTATCACTTACATGTTCTAGTTATTCAATCACTGTTAGTACTCACTTACTAAGTGAGAAAATACGTTATTACAAAAGTAAAAAAGCGTTCTTACAGAATGGAAAAAATCACATTATTTTTAGTAATCATTCAGTAATGAAGAGTAAAATTATAATTATTTTCCATTATGATTTTCAGCGTTAGTAAATATGGTTCAAATGATTATAATAAGCGATTTAAAATTAACGTTTTATATCCCATATTTATGTTCAAGTTTATGAATGAAAAATACTCGTGGTGAAGTGACAGACACAAGTGCGCCTTTCTCCTACGCTTATGTGGATTATGATCAAACGCACTCACAAAACGTAGTCTATAATTCAATGCATTTAGCATTTACTGTCTACTAGCATTTTTAAATATCAAATAGCCTAATGTTTGATTGGAACATTCATACGATTTCATACAATACCCTGTAGAAAAGTATATACTGTATATATATATATATCCTTCATTTCTGTAACATCACATCATAAAAATCTTCATCGCCATTCCCTTTTATGTTTGTCTATTGCTAAAAAGGTGAGTGAAGTTGGAGTGGGTTTGGCCAGTGTTTCAAAGTCATCCTCTGTAAAAATATTCTTTAGTTTATACTTAGGCTCTCAAGGTTTAATAGGATATGCACTATTCTGTCATACTTATGGCCAAACTAGAGTGGATAAAGTTTCGATTTCACCCCCTTGACTGAAATAATAAGAGAGGTTACATAGGTACGGAGAATTATTATTCCTTTATAAATGTTTCTTTTTGTTCATATTTACTTCATGTCTGGTGAATTATGCTCTTGCATGAATCTAGTAGATATGTCTAATAGTTTGTTTTCTTTTATTACTGACATCTGAAAATAACAAATTATTTCGATAACTTTAAATATTGTTAGAGTTTATTGGTGCGTAATCTCACAATATCTGCTGTAAATATTGATCACAAGGTCCATTCTTAAAAGTAATCGGGATAACATTTCCGTTGCAGGGCTGAGGAAAATCAATAGTTTCACTTTCTGGAAAACATTGAAGCGCTTTTACATAAAGTTTTAAACGAGAATGTAGAAGAGGAATACAAAAGTGTGTTTACGATTCTATTGATGAGAATCAAGACTTTGAAGTGATCAACAAAGATAGACATAATAGTGAATCAGAACAGCTAGGAGATGACTATTATGAATCTGCCGAGCCAAAAAATGAAGAAATGGATGTTGATGATTAAAGGTATTTTACTGGAAATATAAAGAGACTATTTGGATAAGCACTCCACTGCCATTAGGTTGGGAAATGTTATAAAATCATTTCCTGTGACTACAAGACCTGCTAGGGACAAATGAACAGTATCAGACAATTTAAAAAAAATTATTTCTGAAGATGTGCATTACACTAATTTTTACATCGACAAAAAAAGAAGTAATATTTAATATTTCACACAGCGAGATCGTCAAAATACTTCCAGAAAATAGATGATGGGTTTGTTAGGAGTGATTTTTATATTGTCTGTAAAAGTGGGATCGGGCTGTTTTAGAATTTTGAAATGGAGAACGAACAGGTGTGATTGTTTAAGAGCTGTGCTCATTTATAAGAGGTTTTTATTTCTCCTCCGTTCGATGATATTTAATGTTACTGTTAGTAGAAACGATCAGGAAAGGATTGACACGATATCAGAAACCATATGATCGTCATAAATTGTAAACAAGATTAAAACTTAAGTGACTACGTTACTATCGACGAAGGGTTTCATTTTTTCAAGGACGCTGTGAATTCATAAAAATATATGCCACAGAAATCAGCGAAATATGGTCTGAAATGTTATGATTAGTGTGACAGACAAATATTCTACATGCACGTTCGTAATTTATTGTGGAAGGGTGCCAACTGGTAAGTACCAATTTTTAATTAAACCGATAGATATTGTGAAAAGGCTTGAGGAAACAATAAAGAACTCGCACAGATATCTCACGACTGATAATTATTACAGCAGAATTAATTATTACTGTTATCCATTAGCAGAATGGCTGCTGGAAAATTGGATTACCTTCACTGGCAATTTAAGGTAAAAAAATGATAATGCGTTAGAATTTTATCCCAACAAACATTGAGAGGCCGGCTCCTCGTTTTACGGGCATCCGGGTAATTTTACGCTTATTTCGTATACACCCACATCAACAAGGCTTTTTTTTTGCTGTTATAAACCATGCACGACGCAGATAAAAGCGATTATTATTTAGGAAAACCTGAAATAGTCGCAGATTACAACAGGACAATATCAGAAGCGAACACAGTCAACCAGAAGTGCGCATTTTAATCGACAAGTTGCAGAACTGAGAGATGGCTACTGTCGCTATTTTTCAGACATTCAGATATAGCTGAAATAAATTCTCATGTTATTATTTTTTTTGTAAAAAATATAACTGAAAGACCAGTCAACAGGAGAATACATCTTAGCCCTTAACTGCCTGGGTGAAATATTTGTTATGCTCCGTCCTGAGATTGGTCTCACACACATTTTGAAAAAAAAAATAATTATTTACCGCTGGAAATATGTGTAAATAATCAGATAGTTTACTTTAATTGGTAACTACAGTAATTATTAAAAAAAACTATTCCTAATAAACACATTTAAATGTTAAAAAGGTAATAAAACTATATGGTTACCGAGGTGTGCTTAACACTGTACACTTTGTAAGCTTTTTTAAGCTTATAAACAAGTTTATATATAATATAAAATTGTAACTTTGTGTTATATTTCTGTTTCTTATGATGAGTTTAATACACAACATTACGGCACTTATGAAAACACACATTATCGATAAAATTGTGATAGTTGTTCGATAAGTCTACAATTCTCGTACAAACGAGTTAATGTCCCTGTTGGTATAATTACAGCAATCCACAATCACTGCATACCTCGTATATTCCTATTACTTAGAATAAAGGTTAAATGCGTACCATTTTGAGAAGCAACTTCAATGAACTCAGTGTCACACTGTTTCAATCAAAATGCGTCATTTGCTTAGCAACATTCAAACAATTTACTCAGTGTTGTTAGATGAATGTGAACTAATTTTAATAAACAAAAAAATATTTAATATCATTATTATGAATGATTTAATTATATGTTAGTCTAAAAGATTTTACATCTTTCGTTTTTATTAATTATTTTGTTAGAAGTAAAATGTCAATTTTAATTTTTTGGGGTGTTGAACATTTGAGGTACTTTCACTTGACATTTTGTAACGTGATTGAAATAGACAAACTATTTTCTACTAGTTCAATTTTGTTATTTTTTTCTGTTTTATTTTCTTTAGTATTTTTTTCAGGTAGTAACAGATATATTTATTAGTGCATACTGACCATCCAACTCCCTCCCACCCCACTCACTCAAAGAAATAAGCCACAAGCTTTTATTACAAATTTTACATGTAATAAAAGTTATATATATATATATATATATATATATATATATATATATATATATATATATATATATATATATATGAAAATTAGACATTTATATTAAAAGGGAACAAGTCAACTTACTTTTATCTCGCTCTCACAATTTTTTTAACAATAAAAACCTTAATTTATTTGCTTTTAAAATCTGTATAAATTTAGTTTTGAGACAAAAATTAATAACATCATTACTTTAGGAATATAATAATGAAGACATACTTTCTTGGAACATAAATAGGTTGGTATCTGGTAAAATGTTTCAACTTGGGCCATTGAGATGAATATTGGATGTAATTATGTGAAGCTGATATGGGACAACGTATTCTTCAATATTAGGTTCACGGTACAGATAGGCTTATCTCAATATAATATTAAAAGTGGGCTCTTATACAATTAGAATATTCATGTCTTGGAATATTTTCTTACGAAGTAAGGAAAGAGGTACAACGTTGACAAATAAATTTAGATAGGACTTATTTGTAGATAATAATAGTCAAACCTGTTAAATCGTACAAAGTCACTAACCTAAGATTAACAACTTGATTGCAAAATAGATATCTCAATTGTTTATTTAGTTTGGAAAGTATATAGACAGAAAACAGTTACGATATTAAATATAGATGTACAAAACCAAGATGGGTAGAATTGGATTGTCAATATGAAGTCTCCCTGAAAAATCAATTTTGTTAGCTTCAGGTTACGATTTACCGTTTAAAGTGATAGGTCTAATCAAATGTTCTCGTCGTTTAATGAGTCGGTGATTAGAAAAAAATATGTTTAATATTTACAACAATAGCAAATTGAAATTGAAATCTAACATTTAAGCAGAATTATAAAGGGCAATGTTAGGAAACGGTTAACAGTTAATAAATTACCTAATACAATGTTATTACATGTGTACGTTAGTACAAGCATTCCTGATTTTTCTGTTTTTATCTGGTGCATAGTCTGATTCTATTTTTCAAAACCATTTCATAAAAAATAATATCTCTAAAATTAAAGCCTTGAAGCTTTTCATCAATTATTTATATCGTCTTTATTTAAGGTTTCACGGCCAGTTTTGTTTTAGCTGTTTCCTTTGAACGACGCTCTTAATAACGTCATTTTATTAAATTGATGAAAAGTTTAGAGGTAATAATTTTATAAATATTCTTGGTTGTATATCGTCAGTATATCATACTGACTCTGTTTATAATCATGTGAATATACATTTGTTTAATTACAATTGTACACGCTTACTTACAGATAAAGTATATATACGTACTTTAATATGTAGGGGAGTCCCAGGCACAGTGGATAACTTTTACTTTAAACCACTGACAAATCTTAAATGAAGTCAAAAACGTTTTTGCGGTAGTGTTAAATATCATTTAATATTTATCAACTATTGATAGAAAAATAGTTATTTACCAAACTAAAATAGCAGGGATGTAAATAAATCATTCATATACAAATGTCAATTATTCGCTTTGCCCAGTAGCCAAAGAGAATAATGTAACCCAGGCAAAGTGAAAATTGTACTCATTGACCTGAAAAAAAATGGTTGTGATAAAACTTACACATCACGAAATAGCTCCATAACATTATTTTACGAAATTACTCTGGCATTAATAAATGAAACCTCTCAACCACAAATAACTCTCTTCTTTTATTTAAAACTTTATGTACATTTCGATCGCATAGCGACCATATCAATCAAAGGTTTTATTGTATTTTAATTGTAAATTACCTCTGAGGATGATTGCTATGCAATCGAAATGTACATAAGGTTTCAAATAAAAGAATAAAGTTATTTGTGGTTGACAGGTTTCATTTATTTATGCTAAACATTACGCCACAGTTGTTTTACTAAGATATAAAAATAACTCTGAATTGTAGTGTACACGTTACGCTAAACAATTTAAAAAAATATATACTTTACAATCTTTAAATTAGTAACATTAAGTAGAAACAAGAAAAATTATATTGTTCGTCAAGTGTAACTGTCGTGACATTGGTCACAGAAATAATATGCCAATCCGCAATTGTCTGAACAACCTTCATGCGTCCATTCAAAATATTGTCCCCACTGCATCCAATCATCCAGAGAGTTTCGTCATAATTTCCCTGCAAATTAAACAACGATAATCTTTTTTTTCTATTTTAAAATTGTGAGTTTTTTCTTATTATTGACAACTGGTATTGTTTTCTTTTTAGGGCTCTTTAAAAATCCCGTTTCTTGCAAAGAGTGACAAAGGGAATACTGTAAGATTTTGACGACCCTGAAATGGAGTTGGAACCATCTTGAACAGATTTTATGACCAATTTTAAGCTATATTCAGACCATCTAGTTTGGCTTGCCTTCCTTTCATATTTGTATACCATCTGAAAACCAAATGTGGTTTCAGTTTCTGTTTCAAATAATTTATTTGCTAGTTATGTTGTATGGCAAATGAAGTATACATCTATAGATATACTTCGCACGGCCAGCACTATTTATTAAAAAAAGTATTGACATATCCTACAATCATTAAACTGACTATTTTGCAAGAAACGTTATAAAAAGAGAAAGAAATAAGCAGTCAAGTAAGCTTGTAACAAAAGTATTTCATCATTACGTCTTAGTTAAAATGCAAAGAAGATACCTTAAATATTTCTTCAGAAGCAATGAATACTAACGACACACAGCCCACATGCTCAAAACGACACTAAGGTGCTGAGTCTTGCGATGATGATTTGTTTCCTTCATTTAGTTCAAATATTAGGCGCTTAGAGCTTTAGTGACACTGGATAGGAAATTATCACATAAAATCACTTTTCCCGGACTTACACTATGTATATATAATACAAGTGTTCCATTAACTTAAATGAATAATAATACTTAAATAATAACAATATACGTAATCAAGTTACGTATAATACATGTATCTAATATGTACAGATAGTACATATTACGTACTATATGTAATGTAACCTAACTTATTGATTTTCAATTGACTGATTTATCGATCTTAAGGTCCACATACAGTTTATTATAGTTGAGGAATATTGTAATTATAACAGCAGCGCAATACTTTAGTTTTAGTGCCCAGTTTCAGTTTGTAACCATCTCGTCTCCAGGATATGACAAAATATTTCACATTAAAAGTGATGGGGTCATCTCTTAAGAAAAAGGATATACCTTGAAAGCATCCGTATGCTGCACGCAGCACCTTAAACCGCTAACATTCTAAGCGTATGTTACCGCAACTACTAAGAACAGATTTGTAAATTTTAATAATAGTTGTTAAGCACTATTATTCATTACCATAAGGTACCATTTCTGAATATAAAAGAACTTAAAAGCCAAAATTATTTCACGCATTTACATTAATTGGTCGCCAAAGTGTACAAAATATTTCAGATACCAAAACTACAGGGTCTATATATTATTTTATTATTAGACAAAAATGAAATTAATGTTTACTTGGATTTAACATATGTATATTGAATATAATCTGAATGCCTATGCCTATCATTATAATACAATTCATCCCTATTTACAGATGATATCCTTAGGTAAACGTTGAAAATTATTTACAAAATATGATTAAACCATAATGAAAATAGTTTATCACAAGGTTAGAAATAAATTAAACAAGTCTCATGCATCACTAATAAATACATACATAATACAAAATAATTATTTGGAAAATTATTTTAAAAACCATAACAATCAAAAGAATGTTGGAGTTAATTTTTCGTCAACAAACTGTCCAAACAAATTTTCAACTGTCCTTCAATAATTTTGTATATGTATTTAAATATTTATTTATTAACAATGTATGTTTAAAGAACATTTTAAAGTTTTGTAAATATATGTTAAGGGCATTTTATAAATAAGAAAGTAAAATGAAAAGTTGTTAAAATTACAGATATCTGTTCGAGATTGTGAGTACTTAAAATTAATAAGACATATATGTTGAATACAACTACTTACAACATTTGTAGCCTATAAATTTAATTATATTTTATATATAACCATTACTGATTTTAAAGTATTTAAAATTGCAATGATGTACTAATGGTAAACAGAAAATAATGCTCATTGAAGTAATAGAATTGTAAACAAAGTGTTAGTTTTAAAAAATAATAAAAATAGTCATATCTTTTTAAAACAGTTGCATGTAGAGATTTTGAGATATAAACAAAATAATTGCGATACATATAGTATATCGTTTGCTAAAATTTTGTTCAAGACCAGTTTCATGATATCCTAAAAATACCTAATTTAACATAGTAGTATCATTTAGTCAACTTTTTATTGATGCGACAACATACAGCCAGTGCATATTTTTTCTTCCCATTACCTTTATGGTAGCCTATCTGAATATTATAACAAAGCCACCAACAATACAAGTACCAACAATGTTTACAACAGTGAAAGGCTTTTCTCATATTATTTTTTTTTGTGCATTAAAAACATTTATCTCTTTGCATACTCGGACAGTTACCAGTTCTGTATGTAGCCGGGAGATAGTCGTCAAGGTATCTAAAATAACCATGGTTGCCCAATGACTCGACCTTTTCATCGGACCAATCAATACAGTATTGTCACTCAAATATTAAATTTATATAAATTACACACTTTGCCATTGACTTAGCTACTTCACACTTCCCTTCCAAGCCTTATAAAACTCGAAATCTCAAACGGAAATCCATCAGCTGCAAATAATTGCAGATACTATGGGATTTCTGTTTTAGCAGAGAAACTTACAGCGTTAACCCCTCTGACGATCTACAGACTTGTGATTCATTGGTAATATTAGTGGCATTGGACAACGTCGCAGATATGATCCATTCTTTCTGTGCTGAAAATTGGGCATATCTCATACCCACATTGTCAAAGTGATGTATATGTGCCTGCAAGTAGTCATGTCTGGTAGGAAGGTGAAATTCGGAGATTACGTCTTTTCTTGAAAGGTCCCGAGTAATCGTCCTCGAACCAATAATTCCAATTCTTTTCCCGTGGCTTTGTTCTCATATTGGTCTTTATGTAGGTCCTTATAGCATGATTAACACTGTTTCTCCACCCTTCTCTTACCCACCTTTTATGTTGGTTTAACTGTATCTAGCAGTGGCTTGTCTAATATTTGCTGTGTTGCTCCAGGTTTTGGTATCTACTCTTAGTACGTATCATCCAGTCGGGGTTTAGTCAGGAATGGGTTGTAGGCTTGAACAATCGTATAAGTGGTGATTAATGGTAAATCACTTTCGTAAGTATTGAGAATAAAAGAATATTATATTGCTTTGTAGGGTTTATTTTAATTCTAGATATTAAATTTTCTGTTAGTAATTTTCTATCTCCAGTAAAATCCTACTGCAGTATAATAAAATAGTAAAACCACCAGCCCATCCTTATTAATTATGAGATTCTAGTTGCCATTTTGATACGATATCAAAGCATTCTATAATATTACTACTTGCGTTATGGCAGAAACAAACCTACTGCTAAGTACGTGGGACTTTGTAACTAGTGAATGGGAATATATTTGTCACTTAAAATTAAAGAAGTATTTGTTGATAATATATCTCAGAGTAAGTAATTTGTTGTAGCTAAGTTTTGTAAAGCAGTAATAGTAGGGTCCTGAGGATTTATTTTACATTATACTTTTGTTTTACCAACTTTTTATGAATATTGGATTTAATTTTGTGAACCAAATAGGTTCACCGTTTACAAAACCCGTTTACTACCCGGGTTTACTACCCGTTTACAAAACTACAATGCAAATTTTATCTAATAAATCTTATATTTAGACATTTATTATTTATTTATACTATTTGGAAAAGATTTTAATATTACAAAATATTCACTAAATTGAACGTAAGTTTTTTGTAATATTTTTCTGCCGCACGTTTAAACACGTCTCATCGTAAACACCAACTAATATATTATGATAATATATTTTATTTTACTATTCGTTTACTGTAATTTTATTTATTAACTTGTAATATCCAAGTTTACTTAGATTCACTTAACTCTTTATTTTGAATAAACACACGATATAGATATGCTTAAGAGAAGCAACACGATTTAAATATTTATTGTATTCATCAAATTTAATAATTATATTCACCTTTCATAGTCACAACTTATATAGTCACATTTGTATAAGATTCTAGCTAGGTAATATATAATAATACACAGTTTGGTGAAAAACTCTATTTTAATTTGCTCTTTAAAAATCTTTAACAACAACAAATACAAAATGATTACACTAAGAACATCTCTTACACAATAGTTACCTAGCTAAAATAGTAGCTTTGTTGAATTCTTAACAGATAATGTAATTTAGCTATTCATACTCTGGGGCGTTGATGAGGTTACTGTAATCGGGATGATACATAAATGAAAATTAAGCAATGAGTTATTGATAAAAATAATATTACCCAGAATATTTAAAATGTTGAAAACAAGTTTTGAAGGTTGACTGAAATGTTATTACTTATTGCCATAAAATAAAAGTATTTTATTACTATATATCTGGCTCACTGAATGTGCAATGTTTTCCTGGGACTTCATTCTCTACGTTTAGGGTAATGGTTATCCTTGGTCTTGACATCTCGCTCTGTGCACCTCGAAGATGATTGTTTGCTAGTGCCTTGACTCGTTTCTCTTCACTACACTTTGCTTACACCTAATGAGTCCAAATCTCACTTCCTTTTTTACTTACACGTCTCTCTACGTCATTTTTCGGAATCAAGACCTCTTTGTACTAACACGACTTATGACTGTCGTTTTTGGGAATCAAGTCCTCGTACGCGAGTTTTTACATTCTTCTAGTATTAGCATCCTATTCCTCCATCGGGAATTCTTAACCAATCACAAACACATGATTTCAAGCAGAACCATTACAAGCTCAGCTATGTCCTTTTGTTCTGAATTTGTTACCGTTATTTGATGGTTAACTTCTTTTCATTACCGTAACTTATCGAGCGCTATTACACCAACCCTCTAGCGTCTTGTTCCTTTTAACAACAAAAAAGAAGACAAAATAATAATTATATCGCCTAACAAGTCAAAAACCTTAGATTTATTATTTTATGTTTGCAACTACCTTTGTACTGTGCCGTACTTTGTACGTTCACGCCTCTTGGCGTTCAAATCTTTAGTGTAACTTCTTATGTAGACATATTTTTGCTCTAAAACTATACCAGCTGATCCAACTGCAAAATAAACAAATAATGTATTACATTGCCAAACAAAGATACAAACTAAGAGAAATATTAACGACCTATTTTATAGAATATATTTTAATAAAAGTATAAATATTACCGCATTGCAAAAAAAGCTTTTCAATATTATATTCCATACAAATAACATGAACTTTCTTAAGTCTTACAGAGTACTATACACAATAAAATGAATAAATATTATTGCAAAGTTATTACAATCGAATTAATTATTGCGGTTAATCGTATTGGAAACAGGTTTTTGTATGGTACTTAAAAAACTGTACAGTATCGCCAGCTGTAGCACATTAAATACAAATCAGGAAACTGTAATTAGTATAGGCCTACACGATGTAAAGACAGAACGTAAGACACCAGTTCCTGTGTAAAGCCAGCTGGCGATTTTGTAACTTTGGAAGTTCAGTCTGTAACAACAAATGTGTTTGGGCAAAGAACTAGCAGGCGTTACGTCTTACACAATGGTATTCAACCACAAGGTGGTTGAAGAATAGTCTGATTCAAGGGATTGGTATCACTTGAACGTAGAGTTCAGTAAGTTTGAAAATTATTTTGATTAACAAACTTTTAGAATCAAATTGTTTTACCTATAATTAAATGATTAAACTGTGTGCTCTAAAATAACTAAACTTTGTCAAAGCGTTTGAAACCAAATTGCTTCGATGGTATACAATTAGTATACATATTTTTTATTATTTAATATATCTTTTTCTTATTTCTGGAATTCTCAATATATACGCGATTAAATAACTTATGCAATGCTCAAATAAGGGTATTACCTTGAATCGACACAGGGTATTTTTTTCCACACTTTACTATTACTAGAAGTAAATTGAAGTAGTCCATAAACAATATTTTTTTTAAATGTGTAAATCAATATTTAGAGAAAAACATGTAGAGCAAATGTAAAAATAAAAATGCTCAACAAATGGCTTTGAGTTATATATACTCAGTGAAAAATCGAACAACTATAGAATTGGGGTTACACAGGTAAATATTTAGATAGGTTTAATCCTGATAACCTCAATTCTGATTCCGCAATTAGCAGAATATTTGTTTGGAATTCTTAAAGGGAAGAATAGACGAGAAATGAATTGTAAAGTTTATCCCTGATACTTAATCCTGGAATAATATTTCAAATCTATTGCATAAATAAGTAATTGAGTAAACAACTGTGTCTATAATTTAAAATCTACTCAGCTTTTCGGTTTTTATTCATTTAGCCAAGATCCTAATAATCTTGGTTTAAGTTTATTACTGCCTATGAACATTTTGTATAAATTATTAAAAAATCTATTTTCTTTAGTTTTTATTATATTTAAATGTTGTCAACAGTTTGGTTTTTAATAATTTGTCACAACATATAACAATACAACTGAAGGTAACACGGATTGTTTTCCTTTTTAATTTGCTAAACCTATTTGTTTTAGGAATTATTTTAGCCTTAAATAATGAAATGTTAGTATGAACATCATTATTAGTGTGTGCTCAAAGAAAAAACAAAAATTATCTAGAAAAATGTTTCACGCTTACCTTTAAATTTCCATTGAGTTCAAACAATGACGGTTTATAATGTGAACCTATCAATATTAAAGAGTTTATAATTTTATTATATCGTTCAAAAATACAACCTTTCACTTTCCTTTTATTTATTCCTTAAGTCTAAAGGTTATTTACAACTGCAACAACTGTAAAGCTTTTTTTTTTTTTTTTTTTTTTTTTAACTTGGGAGCGGGTTTGAATTGCCCGAAGCACTGCTACCTTAAGGTATATTGTACTTACCTCCCTGATCTAGTCAGATAACCCCTTCCCTCTTACCAGGTTTAGGAGTTTCCTGACTAGAGTTTTACCTTCAGCATCCACCAAAGCCGTTCCATCACCAAAGAGGTTGAAGCGCCTCTCAGCAAGTACTCCACATCTGTAAATAATGTGTGTGGCAGTCTCCTGTTCCTGCCCGCACAATCTGCACACTGGTTCATCCTTGTAGATACCCATTTTATGCAAATGTTTCCTTAGTCCACAGTGTCCCGTGAGTAGTCCTGTGGCTATCCTTAATTCCTGCCTAGACAGATAGATGAGACTCTTCTGCAGCCCCAAGGAAGGTCTCCTAAGGGTTAGCTTACTGTGTCTCATCCCTTCGGCCCTGATCCAGTGCTCACAGTGTCTTTCAGCCATCCACCTTCGCACTGTCATCCTGACCATGGATTTGGAAATACCCACCGCAGGTTCCGGTCCAATCAGGGGAGTCGAGGACCCCTCCCTGGCCAGCGCATCTGCGGCTTCATTTCCAAGTATTCCCCTATGCCCTGGCACCCAACCAATCTTGACTTGATTGTGCCTTGCCAGAGCTTGTAGGTTAATTAGGCACTCCCTGACTATGGCCGAGGTGACCACGTGTCCGTTTAGTGCCTTAATTGCTGCATGACTGTCGGAGAAAATAGCAATCCGGGCCCCATGTGTTTCCCTTCTTGCTATCTCTCCCAGACAGGCATTTATAGCATATACTTCGGCCTGAAAGACAGAGGTATGCCTCCCCAAGGAAAAAGCTAGTTCTACCCTTGGGTTTTTACAATACACCCCCGCTCCAGTGCCGAAGTCCATCTTGGAGCCATCTGTGTACCAGATCTGAGCTCCCGATGTTAATGTCCCTGATCATTCCATCATAGTTTGGTGGACCTGGTCAGGTGCAAACATTCGAGTAATGTGGTCGCTGCCCATTTCCAAGACGGGTTCTTTGACCACGCACTCGATACTCATATGTCCCGAGACATCTGGGAGGTTAGCCCAGTTGCTCGAGTTGCGCAATCTCCATGCCGCTAGCCTCGCCTCTCCCCTAAGGACAAGCTCAAGGGGAGGGAGGTTAAGCATTACTTCCATTGCTGCGCCTGGTGTAGTTGACATCGCTCCCAGTGTGCACAGACAGGCCAATCTCTGGATAGAGCTCAGTTTAGCTCTTGTCTGTGCCTGGTTGGCCTTTGTCCACGACCCCAGAGCTCCATAGGTAATCATAGGTCTTATCACCCTCAGATACATCCAGTGCATCATTGATGGCTTCAGTCCCCATTTCTTACCCACCATTCTTCTCACAGTCATCAGTGCCCTTTTGGCCCTGTTAACTGTCCTCTCAAGATGTGGATTCCAGGTGAGTTTCCTGTCCAGAATAACTCCCAGGTACTTCACCTCCCCCACAAACTCAAGGTATTCACCAAACAAGCGGGGCATCCTGGTCGTCAGATCTTTTCGCTGTCTGGTGAAGTTAATGAGAGCAGTCTTTTTTGGATTTACCCTAAGGTTCTCCTTTTTACACCACTCTTCAATCAGTCGTAGAGGATTTCTGATTACCTCAAGGACTGTATCAGGGAATCTGCCCAGGATCAGGACAACTATGTCGTCCGCATATCCTAGACAGAAGTACCCCTGTTCATTCAGGAGTTCAATAAGGTTGTCAACCACTAGGCACCACAACAGAGGAGAGAGAACCCCCCCCCTGTGCACAGCCCAGACTTGTCTCCGCCCTTCTGACCTCCCCTGCCACCTCTACAGAAATGCTTCTGTTTGTTAACATGGAACTTATCCAACCACAAGTGGTCACATCCACTCCATGACGTCTTGCACCACTTACCATCGTCCCCACTGAGGGGTTATTGAAAGCCCCTTCAATGTCGAGGAAGGCACCTATGGCACAACCTTTCTTAGCGATCATTTGCTCAATCCTACCAACCACTTGATGGAGAGCTCCCTCGCAAGATTTCCCCGGTTGGTAAGCATACTGGTTCCAATGCAGTGGTTTGATAGCCAAAGCACCCCCCCTAATATGCCTATCAACCAGTTTTTCAACTCCCTTGAGAACAAAGGACATGAGTGTGATAGGTCTGTATCCTTTCCCTTCCGATTGGTTACCGGTGGGCTTAGGTATAAAGACCACCTTACTAGATTTCCAGGCTGCCGGCACATGCCCTAGAGCAATGCTTAGCCTGTATAATTTAGTAAGTACCAGCACCAGCATATCCATTCCCTGCTGCAGCAGCACAGGATAGATCCCATCTGGACCTGGAGATTTGTAGGGTTTAAAAGTGCCAACAGCCCATCTTACCCTTTGTGGAGTTACTATCCTCCTTGCCACTTCCCAGTACTCCCTCTTACCACGTCTTGTGGAGAGTTTGGTAACCGGTTCAGTGTCTGCTCCCCCAAGTTTCCTCAGGGTACTGGAAGGGAAATGTGTCCTGATTAATTCTTCCACAGTTTCCCCTGCCGTTTTTGTTAAATTTCCCAGTGGGGTTCTTAGCATCCCCACCGGGTTAACTGGGTCCTTAGAGAGCACTTTATACAGTCGTGCCCCTTCCCGAGTTTCGTCAATCTCATGACAGAACTCCTTCCAGGACTTCCTGCGTGCTTCTCTAATTGCCCTGTTGTATTAGGTTAGTGTTTTCCTATAAAGGTCCCACTCCCCGTTCTTTTTTGCTCTATTAAAGAGTCTCCTGGTGGTCTTCCGAAGTTTGGCTAGCTTCTTGTTCCACCATGACGGATCCCCTACTTTCCTCCCCTCACTGAGAGGGCAGTTATCGGTAAAGGATTCTATTATAGCCTCGCCAACCAATGTGGCAGAGTCTTCTAGCTCTCTCCTCCCACCATACTCCAATCCAGCCTCCTCAATCCGAACACCCAGGTCCCTCCTGTAGGAGTCCCAGTCTGTTCTTCTTGGATCCCTGGTTGGGCGAAGCATGGCTGGATTTAGAGAGATATCATACCTAATATGTCTGTGATCAGAAGAAGATGGTTCATCCGACACATGCCAATTTAGTACATACCTAGCCATCTGGTTCGATGCCACCGTAATGTCCAGGACCTCCTTTCTGGCCCTAGTGACAAACGTCGGCTCTTCCCCCTGATTTAAGACTAGTAAGTTCTTAGAGCTAAGATAAGCTAAAAGGTGCCCTGAGGGAGCCCTCTCCTATATACAAGATCAGGGTAAGACCTGAATCCTCCCTTTTCCTGGCAATCACCTTTCAAGTATCCTGAACAACCCCAGGGTTCTGGGTTTTGACCACCTTCAGAATCTCTTCCGGCTCCTTGTCATTGTAGGGTTTGGGCACCCACATTGACACCTTTGCGACGCAAAAGATCTCCTTGGGTGGCCCTGCCCTCAACTTTACCCCCTCGCTCAGGGTGAAGCTTGGCAGGACCCGAAGGACCCACTCCAGGCTCTCCCGTGAGGAGCATACGACATTTAGAGCTCCCCTCTCTAAGTATGCTGTCCTAAATCCTCTATCCCCACTCTCCGCCTCAGCGGACAGCAGTTCCGAGAAGAACAGCTCCTCCAGCTCCAACGCCATCTCTTCCGAGAGTTGTCTCTCAGGGTAACTAACTGGGACAATTGCTAGTTTTTGCCTGAGGGTATCGCCGTATGTGCCCGAAGACACTCCAGCGTCCCCCCCCTTGTCCCAGTTTCACCTTCTTCATTCCTCCCTTCACTGGAGAGGGGTTGGATGTCTCACTCCTAGGCCTTTGTGACGTGCTGGGGTTTGGCGCTCTAGGTTGCTTTCTTCCCTGTTGCACCTCCCTCCTCACAACATCCAAGCCCTGGACTTTGGCAGACTCAGCTCGGTTTTGGCCTCTCCTCCGTTTTTTCAGAGTTGTTGGCCCTCCCGCTGCTCTCGCCTGTTCTTTTCGGAGCCTCCTTCTGGCCGCTCCACTCATTCGCTTTCTCCGTAAAGAGAGCGTACTCAACTCTGCAGCCACTTCACCGGTTTCTGCAGTCGGCAGCTTGACAGCCGCCCCCGCACCCCCAGTGATGGTTGCCGTTGGCATCTCTGCTACAGACCCACGGTTTGCCAACTCATTGGCTCCCGCCGTCTGTGCAGTCTCAAAATTATCTTTTGTATTTTTCTGGTCCATAAACGTCCCACGAGTATGGGGGAAATAAAAGGTCGACCAGAGCAGAGCCCCCATTGCCCTGGCAAGACAACATACAATGAGGTTTTGTCTGGTTCCTCAAGGGGATCGTTTGGGACTGCATTTTATACCCTGCAGCCATTCATCCTTCGGCACGATGCCTTCCACCTTGGATTGGGTATTCAGTCACTGACCTTGAAGTACACCCCAAGTTCAGGACATTATTAACTGCTCAGATGAACAGCCTGCTTTACTCTCTTTTTTACAACTGTGTCGTTTGGGCAGTTTCCCGCCCCTACTTCACTGTCGCATTGCCCTTGGTTCACCCGGGAGGTGAGAGTAGCATTGTGAGGACTTAATTCCCAACTACCCCAGTCTCCCCGGTCAGAGCACTCGGTTATTTCTACCAAGCCCAACCGGTTGACTGACGAGGAGGGATAATTCCTCACCTTTGAACCATAGCCTTGGTCCAGGCCTGCATATTCAGAAACCTTCCGGAATCGTTATTCACAGGTAACCTACATTTCTGTAGGCCGTCCCACTATCCGCCACCTGTGGACCCGCCCGGTTGCTCAGGCCAGCTTGCCGGGAACTGTAAAGCTTACGAGTGACTTCCGTGATCAGAGAGTCACTACATAGATTCAAACATCACTGACACGAAGAGCTAAAGGTATGTTTAAAGTGGCCAACTACACCGAAATAAATGGTAAAATATTCCTAGTAAGCAAACTATATTGTCAAATCTTATTTACATCGCCTTTATTGTGAATATAAATATGGGATGCATAAATGAGATTCAAAGTTTGTGTGGATATTGCGAATAGTAAATTCTATTTATTACTTATTTATTTTGTTAATATTATTATTATTATTTATTTATTTTATAGTAAAAGTTAAATTCGTTATACATTTTTTAAAATTAAAACTAATAACGACTCCATCTAATTTATATATAAGATTTTAAATTAATAACACATTTAAATAATTTTGCATATACAATTTAAAGTAGGCCTACATGTGAGAAAGCAGTTTGTAATACTTTTAATAAAAGGAACTCATATTAAACTCCCTCCTTGTTTTTACTTGGAGAAAACTTCTTCTCTTTTCGCGTGTGCAAAGGGTGCACATCCTGTGGTGTCATATAAACCTTCGCTAACAATAGTCTTATCCTTGATACCGTAATTGCCATGCAATATATATGGCCTTCATTTTCATCCGTTGCGTGTATAAAGGTAGTGGATGCACACAAAAGACCATTATTGAGTAGAAGCCGTGAATAAAATTATCATTTTAAATTATGTGTTTACTAAACTACTTTCATATCCATTCAACATGTATTTATATATACATTTATTTTGAATCAATTATTTTAGACGGTGATGCATCCTAAAATGTTCTTTATTATTTACGTGGACACGGATTACTTATGGAGTAGCTCTAGGTGATGATGTTATCAGAGGTGGGAGTGATGGAAGTAATTTGGTTACGTTTGATCGGCACCAACGGGCAATTTACTAGTACCAAGGAGCTTTGGATTGATTGACCTACCAAAGCCAGAAAATTGCTCATAGTAGTTGAGTAACAGTGAATTTGAGATACACAATTATTAAACTCATAACTAACGTTTATTCTTAAATTTCAATAAAGGTTAATAGACAGGTTTTAAATAACATAATGATAAGGATATTCTTAATAAACTAAAGTATAAATGAACCATTTTTAAAAAAATTTAAAATAAATAATAATTTTTGTGGTAGTCTAAATATTAAACATAAATAAAATCTCAATAATCCTCATTGTAGCTCATGGTATCTCCATATTTGTAATTTCCTAACCCATTATATTCTTTGATTATTACACTCAAATATTGAAAAATCAGTGTTTGTAGAAAAGCCATAAGCTATATAGTTTGCTTAATATGAAAAGTGCAATATTATTGTATTACTTTGTCGACAAACATAACTTGAATATTATAGCTAGTGGAATCACTAATAGAAACATAACCGCCAACGGTTTGTTATGTTTGATAACATGTTGCAACATTAGACAGATATTCTTCGAAACATTGTTTATTTTGTTTTGAATCTTTGTAATCTCTGCATGGTTATGGTTTATATTTTGAAAGCCTATTTAGTAATGTGTCTTATTTGGAATCTAAATTATTATCAAATGTAAGATAATTAAACGTTTGTTTGTGATACAATTATTCAATCTGCAAAACCAATCAGAAAGTTAGGTCATCTTTGCTCTTGCATTAATTAATTACATCTCGGAAACTTCTCAGTAGGTATTCTAACCTGTTAGAAGGAATTATTTCTGGATGGTTTAATATCATATCAACGTCCCAACTTTATCTTTTAATTAAAGTAAAGTACTGCTAAAACATCTACAATTTATAATAATCACCTGATTTGTACGTTGACATGATATTAAACCATCCAGAGGTACATCCTTTACTCAGACAGGTTAGAATACCTACGGGGAAGTTTGCGAGATGTAATTAATTCAAGACCAAAGTTGACCTCCGAACTTTCTGATTGGTTTCACCGATTGAATAACTTGATCACAAACAAACGTTTCATTATTTTACATTTGATCATAATTTAGATTCCAAATAAGACACATTACTAAATAGGCTTTCAAATATAATACATAAAATATGCAGAGATTATTTATATATATATATATATATATATATATATTGATATATAGAAGTGTGTGTGTTTGTGTGTGTGTATGTGTGTGTGTGTGTGTGTGTGTGTGTGTGTGTGTGTGTGTGTGTGTGTGTGTGTGTGTGTGTGTGTGTGTGTGTGTGTGTGTGCGTGTTTGTGTATGTGTGTGTGTGTGTGCAATGCGTGCGTGCCTGTGTGTGTGTGTATGTGTGTGTGTGTATTTGTGTGTTTGTATATATACTACGCGGTATACATGCGCAAGTTAAAAAGTGTTTTTTATTGCCGACCCGAATGTGTTAGAGACGAGGAAAACAGATGAAACTATCATTGAAATGGCTTTCATATCGATTAAAAATTTGACCTTAATCGCCGTAGAGCCTTCTGAGTTTTTGAAGCGTACACAAACCAACTCAACATTTTCATTCATAAAGATTTGTTTTAAGCTTTTCAACCTTGTAATCTCAAGCTTGTATTTTTAGAAGTTTTCGTAGATTGTCAACAACTAATATAAAATATTTGTTACACCATACTAATCATATTTAAATGACCGTTTTTTTAAAATATTTAAATTATAATCGAAATTTACAAATTGTTGTAGAAAAGCAATTACCTGAATAAATTAATATTTCATTCACAATTATTTAAAAACAGAAAAGGGTAAAGTTAGAAATCATTTCCAAAATGCATATAACAAATTAGAAGAATTATAATAATAATAAAGATGGTTCCTTTTTTGATAGTTTATATCGTTTATATCGTTAGATATGGAGACGATATTGCTAAATATGATAGGGTTAGTGTCATAACAAAAGTGCTCCGTGAATTTGAGATGGAGAAAATATTTTCTCGAGTTTTTGGTTTATTGGAATGATGGTATATACTTGACTTTATGAAGCCAAGGAAAGGCATATACTTGCGGATGATTACATGACAAATATTAAATAAATGATGTACAACTATATATTTTAGTATGATCAGGAACAATAATCTATAAAACGTCTTTGTGACATATATAGTAACCTAAAATATCTCAACTAAAAACTGTAATTGCTAAAAACCATGATTACATTACATATACTAGACAATAACAAATCCAGAACATATCAATTCGACGGAGGCGACCTAAGCACTCAATCAGTTTTTTACAATAATTAGATAAGTAATGCTAACGCTATGTTCAAAACTAAACCGACCCTTCGGGTGAAGCCGTATTGAGAAATTTGTAAGCCATTTACAAACATAAGAGTATCCTTTGAATTCTACATGTGCTGCAGATAATGAACAGGCATGCATTTATATAAAAAAAGTGTGTAAACATAAAAATTGGAGTTTCATAATTTCCTCTGAAATGCATTTCTGGTCTCTTAGAAATCCAAACCTATGGATATAACGAGACGACTCACTAGTAGCAGTCAAAATTTTAAAAAGATAATAAACAATACTTTCTGAAACCTGAACTTAAATTGTGTTTTCTCACATAAGACCGGTTTAAACAAAATTATTTTCGTCCATTACTGTGTAAACCTTTACGAGCTTCTCAGTTTTCCGGGCTCAGGCAACTACTATCTCTAGCTAGGACTACGAATAAGAATCTAAAATACAAGTCAATTAATAAAAAAGTCGTTCTGTTTGCAATTTAAAAATTTTATTTATTTTTGTTTTTTTGTTTAGCGTTTATTTATTCTAACCAGTAAGTAGAAACATATTCCTAATTTTGTTATACACTCCTAAATAATTCGTTGTACACTCTAATATGTTTCCTTAATTACCTATAAAAAGTAAAACATAAATCTGAAAGTCAGAACTTAAACTCATGAAGTAGTTAATAACTATTTAGCTTTTAGAAGGTAGTACAAGGCCCCTGATATTTTGCGCGGTTACATAGAGTAAGTTTCCACCATTACGATCTTAATGTTGACAATTTGATATTAATATTTTCTATGTTCGTCCTTATGATGAATGTTTTATTTGCGACATCAATCTTTGGGGCGTCATTGTGGGGAAATGTAAAGTAAACGAATGTGAGATATAAATCAAATGCCAAATAAAACGTTCTACACATGTACTACCTTAAATGCTTTGATAACTACAATTTAAATTTTGAATCAAGGAAGTAGAAATAATAGTAGTATGTAGACATATGAATGTATACTAAATAATTTTAAAATATTATGTTTGAGTTTTTTACCACTGTATATTATTTTTGAATGTGTGAAGTATATTCGTAGGATTATTTTTGGAATTTCTCTACGACTATATAATCACTGTTCTTTTGAATCAAACTATTAGTCGTAAATACTGAGTAGTATAAAATATTCATAATTTAAAATACAATACAAGAACTAAACGAGCCATTAACAAAATCAGGTTTTAGAACGTTAAAGCATAAATTATTATCCATTTAAATTATCATTACAATGATATCATGACAATATTAATTTATCATGTAGGTCAATACATAAATAAACGATATTTAAATAATAACGTAATTTGTAAATAAATGTGTTCCTGAAAGTGATATAATTTAAATACATTGTTTTCCAGTTAATTATTGTCTGTATTGCTTTATTTCCATTTATGTTATATATATTCCTTTAATTTCGCAACTAAGTATAGCGTTTTTCTACAGCAGACAGTTGAGCGATCTTTACAGTAGGCTGTTAAGTATATTTTTCAATGAGAACTTTGAAAAATATACTAATAAATCTAAGGCATGTATTTGGTATGTATTTGGCATGTATTATATGAAGACAGAGTTTTTACAATTTATTAATTTCTAAAATCTTATTGAAAAAAATGTTTCCTCAACTGAAATGATTTAAAATAAATTTATATTGAAAAGACAAAATAAAATTAAAAGTAAAATATTGTTATATATATACAATATGCTGATACGTATTCCTTCACGGATGGAAAAATATGATGAATAGTTATTATCTGGAGTACATCCGTTCATTCTGCAGTGCATAAAGTCGCAGTTCCGACGTTTCGCTAGAATCTCATCTAGCATTGACGAGGTAAACCCAACAACAGCGGAAGATCTCGCTCTAAATCTTTACTCTAAATAGAATGGTAACTTATTTACATCTAATGTAAATGGTTTAAGCACTATTTTCTTCATTGTCAGCGCATTACTTGGATAGTATGATGACCACCAGAAGGTATGTGTACTTCTAGTGAAAAATGTAATTTTTTATTTGTTTGTCTGTAAAAAACATATATCTTCTTTGCTGCTATCTAAATCAGTTGGGAAAAAACTATCTATAATGAAAATAATTGAGATTATATTACTGAACGTGGAATATATATATATATATATAGGCCTATATATATATATATATATATATATATATATATATATATATATATATTATTTAATTTTTTTTTTTAATTTTAAAAAGGGTAATTTCTCTAAAGTAGCGTTGTAGCGTTTGTAGTAGCGTTGTAGTTTAGAGGTTTCAAATTAATGTGTAAACGCAGTAGTTTCCATCTCACTCTGGATCAAACCGCTGACCGAATTTGGAGCTTACTACAGTTAGTCAAGTCTACCAATATTTAAAAGTAAAAATTACTATGTTTAACGTCGGCATGTTTTGGGTATATGATTAAATTTCATTTTTAAAAGTTACAATAAGCAAAGTTTACAAAACATATTTGCTTTTAAAATTTGATTTAAAAAGATATTATTTAAAATATAATTTAAATTAGTAATTAGTTAAAACATAGGTAATATAATGAAGGATTTTCAAAAGATTTAAAACTACTTCTACCAAACCACTTTATACAGGCTAAAATCTGTTCTATAAAGGTTGGAAAACCATTCAATTTCGTGTATTTTAAACGAAAAAATAATTAATATATATTGTTTACTAATGTCCTCTTTCATTGTTGATTATTCCGTTATTACATTTAATATAGCGTTCGTATAATTTTGCAGATATCTGTCGAAAGTCGTAGCTCTACCATCGATCTATTCCTAAGCTATGTTTTGAGGGTTTTGGAATAATTTGTTCGCGTGTTTCCTGGAACGGGTGTCTTTTCCGTGCATAACGTAGAGGATTATGTAAGTTCTGAGACCAAGTAAACTTTGCAGAACTTAACAACTACATTGTCCACCAATTGCAACAGACATTATTCAAATGAAACTTCGACGAATAACTGAAACTAATTAACAAATGATTATTAAAATATTAATAATAATACAATTGATAATGAAATATAGCTATATTTACCAACATGTACCAAATAAAATCAACCAATATACGTTATTGATAATTAAAAAAAACATTGAAAAACCCTTTTGTTAACTTCCTCTAACTATAAACCTTAAAAAAAAAAGAATTTACTCAATTCGTACTGAAACTATAGAGTCTTAATATAATTTTGAAGCGTAAATTACAGTATTTATGTCAACACCTCTGGTTTTATAATATATATATATATATATATATATATATATATATATATATATATATATATATATATATATATATATATAATACGTTTTCTTGTTGAATAATTTAAAACAACATAGGTTATTCAAATAATAAATATTCTTGTATTTGAATAACCTATGTTGTTTTAAGTTTTTAATATATATATATATATATATATATATATATATATATATATATATATAAATTTTTTATTTATATATAGGTAAATGCCGTATAACTGCCTAAATCTTGAAATCGATATAAAATTTCGTCCAACACTTAGTTATATGTACAAGTTGGCAATTTATCCTAAGATTTTGTTTTTTTCTACTAATTTGGGGTATTATTTTAACAAGAAAATAACACAAATATTTGAAGGGTGACTTAGTTTTAAATAGTTTGCAAAAAATAAATTGTTTTAAATATATTGTTAAAAACTATCAGGTTTTGTTTTCAAAATACGATAATACCTTTAAGTTACTCATCCTTTAAAATGTTTACATATTCGTATGTAAGTATTAACGCGTCAGAGTTGGCATAGTGAAGTTTTTCTCCATGTTTCTAAAAAAGTGTTGAATAACATTAGTAACGCGAGACCGGCAATAACCAAACTCGGTATAATTTACGAGACACTTTCAATGAACAATAACTACTACGATTCTTGTAAAACTACACAGTGAGTAGTAAAACGACAAGGAGAATTTGTCCAAGTGCCTTTTTCCATGTTAGTAAGATCTCGGAGTAAATATCCGTGAGCCACATCTCGCTCTTTGAATTTCGTAATTATTGATTTTATTCTTTTTTTTTATTGAATATTTATTTGGCTCTTGTGAATGTTCAAAAATATTGAAGTGTGCATTAATTTTAAAATGGATCTTAAAGAAGGAAAAATAAAAAATAAGATACTATATAGTGCGGAACGAGTAGCAATATTTGCTACTATTTGTGATGTACATAGGCGCACCAGTTCATTTGTGAGAAGGTTTATTTTTGATAACAGTGGTGTAGAAGAAAATTTAGAAATCGATGTTGATCATGACAATGGTTTTGGTATATTGCAAGATATTAGAAGTCACGAAAGAAGGGATAGCGAAGTAGTCGAATGCCAAGAAGATAAAGCTCAAGTCCCGGAGCCTCTGTTCTTAATTAACTACATTGATGCTATACAAGAAATTGCTTTGGCAGAGAGAATAAACATTGCTATCGTTTTACGAAAAAATGACAAAATGGCCTTTATAAGCAAAGACAAAAATATACTTTGGAACTTACAACCGCTCCCATCTCAAGCAAGGTTTAAAGGCAATGTTTTAATGTTTTATTGAGTTTTTTGTAATTCATTAGGTAAAAAACATAATTTTATGCTTGTATGTTAAATGTAGAACCATGAAATGTACTTAATTTTGTTTGTTGTCTCTTTTTTGTGGGCCTGGGAAAACACCCTGAGCCACCACTCGAGTTATAAAAACAGTCCCAACTCTCGTGGTTAAATAAATAATATTCATTTGAGAAAAAGTCATTCATAGGATTTCCGTAGTGAATATTGCAAGCTATTTCCAAGAGACTTCTCGTGTTTAAATTTGAAAAGATGATAATATTTTAAGATTGATAATTAAATTACTATAGGTTTAGTTTTCATGCATTATTTGTTTTTAAATTAGAACAGCCGATACATAAATAAATCCAGTCTGGTACAGAAGTCTTGCAATATAAAATCAAAATAGTTTATGAGTATAGCGATAATGTTAAAAACAATTCAACAACTATAGTCTATATCTAATTATTTATAACAAGTAGTAATACAGGAAATCGAACCTATAGAAGCGATCTCATACCTTCCCCTTACTCACAGTTCCAGAGGATCATTGTCATATTTCCTTAGTGCCAACCTAATTCCATCTAGCCATTCAATTATATTTAAATAAATTTATGACCCCGATGGAGTCTACTTTGAGTACACAACAATTGATGGCGTGATCCATTATATAGTTTCTTCCCGTGGATTTTATTTTCCTGCCAAAATCCCACCTATTAAGGAAAACTCATATTAACTCTAAAATAAATCCAACCAAAATTAAGAACGATTTATTCAGAAATAGTTTTACTATTGGTAATTGGTACGGGACACCATTCCTTAAACCATTCTACGCGGTATTTCTGTGATAATAAGGGTATGTGTAAGGCTATTGGTTTTTCTAGTCACACAGCATTATGAAAATTGTATTTTTTAAAGGGAGCATCTATGAAAAACATTAAAGTTACATAATTTGTAACCTAAAATCTACTCTATTATTGTGTGAAACATTTAGAAACTACTAGGTATAGTAAAATGTGGATATAGTTTTAATATTTTTTTTTTATAATAAATAATAATTACGCCCGGAATAATAACATTATCCTTCAGATACCTAGAGAAGGAGATTACAAAAATTAAATCAGAAAGAAACTCAACAGAAGACGATGGATCGAGACAGTAGTATAGGGACTGCGGGGATGTTTAGGTGTTGTAAAAACCGCAATAATCACACATACACAGACAGACAGACACACACACACTCACACACACACACACACACACATACACAGACAGACACACACACTCACACACACAAACACACACACACATACACACAACAATTTATAAAATACACAACAACGCATACGTCTTATCTCTAACCACCCCCCTCTATGTTCAATGAAGTCCATGAGCGTCTTTTCTCCTCCACTGTTATCATTTTCTCATGTTTTTACCCCTTATATTTTGTTAGCTTCTACTCTACCTTTATCCCCTTGCTGTAATTTTTTTGTCTACCTTAAAAAATTTATTTTATGCACCTGTGGTGTCCATTTTTTTAAAAAAAATTTTGCTGTGTATCTTAGAACATCAATAGTTTCTGTGAACTTTAGATAAATTATCAATTTTGGAATCTAGTAACATTTTAACAGTAGAAATAAATAACGAAGGCTACATTATCAATTTAATTCAATAATCTAAACAATGTTAAGAAAACAATGACTTCATTATAGTAGGATTTTTCTTTCAGTAATAATTGTTCCTAACTCTACTTTAAATCACTAGAAAAACAAATGAATATATAAAACCTAAATAATTATATCGACAGGCTCTTATATAATTTTGCTATTATACTATATCTTCATGGAATTTAATTATTTAATGCGAAGAAACGAATGTCAGTTTTTAGCAATAGGCCTATCTATTAACTGAGTTTTATTGTAAAGTTAGTTTTATTTAGTTTGTTTCTAAAATGTTTTTTGTTGCTATACCCTTCTGAATACAAATACATTCATACTAAGAAATTTGAAATTTTAATATTAACATAACTGTACGTCTTGAAATAGTTAATTCCATTATATGACTAAAATATATATCAGGCTAGGTTTTAAAATTAAATATGCTTTTAAACGAACGATACATATATTTTAAAGATTGAAGCTTTGTTATAACTACTAACATAACATATTAGGCCTATCCCATTGATTCATTGAGCCGAAATGCATAACTTCACTTTTTACACTCTCCACAGTATATTTATATTAATAATTTTTCAAGTTAACATTGTTATATTAAAAACAAGCTGAAATAAACAACAAAATATCATGAAAATTACTTTCATTTTCAGATGTTATTAAGCTTAATTAAAATAGTTTCATCTCAGCAGGAGTGTTATATTTTCTTATCAGTGTAATTCCTTACAACTCTGCTTGTATATGCATTTAATTTTTTAACCCCCTTACATCCGATGTTCGAGTTTAATCAATGATTTCAACTTTGTTTGCATTACCTTCACTATCGTATAACCTCATTAAAACCTTAACAGAGGATTGTGAATATATAACTGTTCTACTTTGTTAAGTAGTAGGTTACAAAATAAACTCTCGTGGTATGAGATGTATAATCTAAGTAAGGCAACAACCCCTGCAACGTTTTGTATGTTGCTTAGAGACATTTAAATTTTCCGAAATAAGGCTAAAAGCAAGTTTACTATAACGGTTACAGTAACGTTTTCATATTGTTAATACCATATAATAATATGTCCTTTGAATTGTCCTATGACTTCAAGCTACTCCTACTTATTCTTCTTCTTACAAGTGGCTGTAACGGATAGACAACACTCCTTGCCCAGGCTTGAAGCAAATATAATTCATGTACACGACCTTAACGTAATATATTCCTATTCTTAGTACCATATAATAATATGTCCTTTGAATTGTCCTATGACTTCAAGTTACTCCTACTTATTCTTCTTCTTACAAGTGGCTGTAACGGGTAGACAACACTCCTTGCCCAGGCTTGAAGCAAATATACTTCATGTACACGACCTTAACGTAATATATTCCTATTCTTAGTACCATATAATAATATGTCCTTTGAATTGTCCTATGACTTCAAGCTACTCCTACTTATTCTTCTTCTTACAAGTGGCTGTAACGGGTAGACAACACTCTTTGCCCAGCCTTGAAGCAAGTATACTTCATGTACACGACCTTAACGTAATATATTCCTATTCTTAGAACCATATAATAATATGTCCTTTGAATTGTCCTATGACTTCAAGCTACTCCTACTTATTCTTCTTCTTACAAGTGGCTGTAACGGGTAGACAACACTCCTTGCCCAGGCTTGAAGCAAATATAATTCATGTACACGACCTTAACGTAATATATTCCTATTCTTAGTACCATATAATAATATGTCCTTTGAATTGTCCTATGACTTCAAGCTACTCCTACTTATTCTTCTTCTTACAAGTGGCTGTAACGGGTAGACAACACTCTTTGCCCAGGCTTGAAGCAATTATACTTCATGTACACGACCTTACCGTAATCCATCCTATTCTTAGTACCATATAATAATATGTCCTTTGAATTGTCCTATGACTTCAAGCTACTCCTAATTAGTCTTCTTCTTACAAGTGGCTGTAACGGGTAGACAACACTCTTTGCCCAGGCTTGAAGCAATTATACTTCATGTACACGACCTTACCGTAATCCATCCTGTTCTTAGTACCATATAATAATATGTCCTTTGAATTGTCCTATGACTTCAAGCTACTCCTACTTATTCTTCTTCTTACAAGTGGCTGTAACGGGTAGACAACACTCTTTGCCCAGGCTTGAAGCAAGTATACTTCATGTACACGACCTTACCGTAACATATTCCTATTCTTAGTACCATATAATAATATGTCCTTTGAATTGTCCTCATGACTTCAAGCTACTCCTACTTATTCTTCTTCTTACAAGTGGCTGTAACGGGTAGACAACACTCCTTGCCCAGGCTTGAAGCAAATATAATTCATGTACACGACCTTAACGTAATATATTCCTATTCTTAGTACCATATAATAATATGTCCTTTGAATTGTCCTATGACTTCAAGCTACTCCTACTTATTCTTCTTCTTACAAGTGGCTGTAACGGGTAGACAACACTCTTTGCCCAGGCTTGAAGCAAGTATACTTCATGTACACGACCTTACCGTAACATATTCCTATTCTTAGTACCATCTAATAATATGTCCTTTGAAATGTCCTCATGACTTCAAGCTACTCCTACTTATTCTTCTTCTTACAAGTGGCTGTAACGGGTAGACAACACTCTTTGTCCAGGCTTGAAGCAAGTATACTTCATGTACACGACCTTACACGACCTTACCGTAACATATTCCTATTCTTAGTACCATCTAATAATATGTCCTTTGAATTGTCCTCATGACTTCAAGCTACTCCTACTTATTCTTCTTCTTACAAGTGGCTGTAACGGGTAGACAACACTCTTTGTCCAGGCTTGAAGCAAGTATACTTCTTGTACACGACCTTACCGTAACATATTCCTATTCTTAGTACCATCTAATAATATGTCCTTTGAATTGTCCTATGACTTCAAGCTACTCCTACTTATTCTTCTTCTTACAAGTGGCTGTAACGGGTAGACAACACTCGTTGCCCAGGCTTGAAGCAAGTATACTTCAGGTACACGACCTTACCGTAACATATTCCTATTCTTAGTACCATATAATAATATGTCCTTTGATTAGTCCTATGACTTCAAGCTACTCCTACTTATTCTTCTTCTTACAAGTGGCTGTAACGGGTAGACAACACTCCTTGCCCAGGCTTGAAGCAAGTATACTTCATGTACACGACCTTAACGTAACATATTCCTATTCTTAGTACCATATAATAATATGTCCTTTGATTAGTCCTATGACTTCAAGCTACTCCTACTTAGTCTTCTTCTTACAAGTGGCTGTAACGGGTAGACAACACTCTTTGTCCAGGCTTGAAGCAAGTATACTTCATGTACACGACCTTACCGTAACATATTCCTATTCTTAGTACCATATAATAATATGTCCTTTGAATTGTCCTATGACTTCAAGCTACTCCTACTTATTCTTCTTCTTACAAGTGGCTGTAACGGGTAGACAACACTCCTTGCCCAGGCTTGAAGCAAATATAATTCATGTACACGACCTTAACGTAATATATTCCTATTCTTAGTACCATATAATAATATGTCCTTTGAATTGTCCTATGACTTCAAGCTACTCCTACTTATTCTTCTTCTTACAAGTGGCTGTAACGGGTAGACAACACTCTTTGTCCAGGCTTGAAGCAAGTATACTTCATGTACACGACCTTACCGTAACATATTCCTATTCTTAGTACCATCTAATAATATGTCCTTTGAAATGTCCTCATGACTTCAAGCTACTCCTACTTATTCTTCTTCTTACAAGTGGCTGTAACGGGTAGACAACACTCTTTGTCCAGGCTTGAAGCAAGTATACTTCATGTACACGACCTTACACGACCTTACCGTAACATATTCCTATTCTTAGTACCATCTAATAATATGTCCTTTGAATTGTCCTCATGACTTCAAGCTACTCCTACTTAGTCTTCTTCTTACAAGTGGCTGTAACGGGTAGACAACACTCTTTGTCCAGGCTTGAAGCAAGTATACTTCATGTACACGACCTTACCGTAACATATTCCTATTCTTAGTACCATATAATAATATGTCCTTTGATTAGTCCTATGACATCAAGCTACTCCTACTTATTCTTCTTCTTACAAGTGGCTGTAACGGGTAGACAACACTCTTTGTCCAGGCTTAAAGCAAGTATACTTCATGTACACGACATTACCGTAACATATTAATATTCTTAGTACCATATAATAATATGTCCTTTGATTAGTCCTATGACTTCAAGCTACTCCTACTTATTCTTCTTCTTACAAGTGGCTGTAACGGGTAGACAACACTCCTTGCCCAGGCTTGAAGCAAGTATACTTCATGTACACGACCTTAACGTAACATATTCCTATTCTTAGTACCATATAATAATATGTCCTTTGATTAGTCCTATGACTTCAAGCTACTCCTACTTAGTCTTCTTCTTACAAGTGGCTGTAACGGGTAGACAACACTCTTTGTCCAGGCTTGAAGCAAGTATACTTCATGTACACGACCTTACCGTAACATATTCCTATTCTTAGTACCATATAATAATATGTCCTTTGATTAGTCCTATGACTTCAAGCTACTCCTACTTATTCTTCTTCTTACAAGTGGCTGTAACGGGTAGACAACACTCCTTGCCCAGGCTTGAAGCAAGTATACTTCATGTACACGACCTTAACGTAACATATTCCTATTCTTAGTACCATATAATAATATGTCCTTTGATTAGTCCTATGACTTCAAGCTACTCCTACTTAGTCTTCTTCTTACAAGTGGCTGTAACGGGTAGACAACACTCTTTGTCCAGGCTTGAAGCAAGTATACTTCATGTACACGACCTTACCGTAACATATTCCTATTCTTAGTACCATCTAATAATATGTCCTTTGAATTGTCCTATGACTTCAAGCTACTCCTACTTATTCTTCTTCTTACAAGTGGCTGTAACGGGTAGACAACACTTGTTGCCCAGGCTTGAAGCAAGTATACTTCATGTACACGACCTTACCGTAACATATTCCTATTCTTAGTACCATCTAATAATATGTCCTTTGAATTGTCCTATGACTTCAAGCTACTCCTACTAATTCTTCTTCTTACAAGTGGCTGTAACGGGTAGACAACACTCGTTGCCCAGGCTTGAAGCAAGTATACTTCATGTACACGACCTTACCGTAACATATTCCTATTCTTAGTACCATATAATAATATGTCCTTTGAATTGTCCTATGACTTCAAGCTACTCCTACTTATTCTTCTTCTTACAAGTGGCTGTAACGGGTAGACAACACTCGTTGCCCAGGCTTGAAGCAAGTATACTTCATGTACACGACCTTACCGTAACATATTCCTATTCTTAGTACCATATAATAATATGAGCTTTGAATTGTCCTATGACTTCAAGCTACTCCTACTTATTCTTCTTCTTACAAGTGGCTGTAACGGGTAGACAACACTCCTTGCCCAGGCTTGAAGCAAGTATACTTCATGTACACGACCTTACCGTAACATATTTCTATTCTTAGTACCATATATTAATACGTCCTTTGAATTGTCCTATGACTTCAACCTACTCCTACTTATACTTCTTCTAACAAGTGGCTGTAACGGGTAGACAACACTCTTTGCCCAGGCTTGAAGCTAGTATACTTCATGTACACGACCTTACCGTAATCCATCCTATTCTTAGTACCATATATTAAAACGTCCTTTGATTAGTCCTATAACTTCAAGCTACTCCTACTTATTCTTCTTCTAACAAGTGGCTAAAACGGGTAGACAACACTCTTTGCCCAGGCTTGAAGCAAGTATACTTCATGTACACGACCTTACCGTAACATATTTCTATTCTTAGTACCATATATTAATACGTCCTTTGAATTGTCCTATGACTTCAAGCTACTCCTACTTATTCTTCTTCTAACAAATGGCTGTAACGGGTAGACAACACTCTTTGCCAAGGCTTGAAGCAAGTATACTTCATGTACACGACCTTACACGACGTTACTGTAACATATTTCTATTCTTCGTACCATATATTAATACGTCCTTTGAATTGTCCTATGACTTCAAGCTACTCCTACTTATTCTTCTTCTAACAAGTGGCTGTAACGGGAAGACAACACTCTTTGCCCAGGCTTGAAGCAATTATAGTTCATGTACTCGACCTTACCGTAATCCATCCTATTCTTAGTACCATATAATAATATGTCCTTTGAATTGTCCTATGACTTCAAGCTACTCCTAATTATTCTTCTTCTTACAAGTGGCTGTAACGGGTAGACAACACTCTTTGCCCAGGCTTGAAGCAAGTATACTTCATGTACACGACCTTACCGTAATCCATCCTATTCTTAGTACCATATAATAATATGTCCTTTGAATTGTCCTATGACTTCAAGCTACTCCTACTTATTCTTCTTCTTACAAGTGGCTGTAACGGATAGACAACACTCTTTGCCCAGGCTTGAAGCAAGTATACTTCATGTACACGACCTTACCGTAATCCATCCTATTCTTAGTACCATATAATAATATGTCCTTTGAATTGTCCTATGACTTCAAGCTACTCCTACTTATTCTTCTTCTAACAAGTGGCTGTAACGGGTAGACAACACTCTTTGCCCAGGCTTGAAGCAATTATAGTTCATGTACTCGACCTTACCGTAATCCATCCTATTCTTAGTACCATATAATAATATGTCCTTTGAATTGTCCTATGACTTCAAGCTACTCCTAATTATTCTTCTTCTTACAAGTGGCTGTAACGGGTAGACAACACTCTTTGCCCAGGCTTGAAGCAAGTATACTTCATGTACACGACCTTACCGTAATCCATTCTATTCTTAGTACCATATAATAATATGTCCTTTGAATTGTCCTATGACTTCAAGCTACTCCTACTTATTCTTCTTCTTACAAGTGGCTGTAACGGGTAGACAACACTCTTTGCCCAGGCTTGAAGCAAGTATACTTCATGTACACGACCTTACCGTAATCCATCCTATTCTTAGTACCATATAATAATATGTCCTTTGAATTGTCCTATGACTTCAAGCTACTCCTACTTATTCTTCTTCTAACAAGTGGCTGTAACGGGTAGACAACACTCTTTGTCCAGGCTTGAAGCAAGTATACTTCATGTACACGACCTTACCGTAACATATTCCTATTCTTAGTACCATATAATAATATGTCCTTTGAATTGTCCTATGACTTCAAGCTACTCCTACTTATTCTTCTTCTTACAAGTGGCTGTAACGGGTAGACAACATTCCTTGCCCAGGCTTGAAGCAAATATAATTCATGTACACGACCTTAACGTAATATATTCCTATTCTTAGTACCATATAATAATATGTCCTTTGATTAGTCCTATGACTTCAAGCTACTCCTAATTAGTCTTCTTCTTACAAGTGGCTGTAACGGGTAGACAACAGTCTTTGTCCCGGCTTGAAGCAAGTATACTTCATGTACACGACCTTACCGTAATCCATCCTATTCTTATTACCATATAATAATATGTCCTTTGAATTGTCCTATGACTTCAAGCTACTCCTAATTAGTCTTCTTCTTACAAGTGGCTGTAACGGGTAGACAACACTCCTTGTCCAGGCTTGAAGCAAGTATACTTCATGTACACGACCTTACCGTAACATATTCCTATTCTTAGTACCATCTAATAATATGTCCTTCGAATTGTCCTATGACTTCAAGCTACTCCTACTTATTCTTCTTCTTACAAGTGGCTGTAACGGGTAGACAACACTCGTTGCCCAGGCTTGAAGCAAGTATACTTCATGTACACGACCTTACCGTAATATATTCCTATTCTTCGTACCATCTAATAATATGTCCTTTGAATTGTCCTATGACTTCAAGCTACTCCTACTTATTCTTCTTCTTACAAGTGGCTGTAACGGGTAGACAACACTCGTTGCCCAGGCTTGAAGCAAGTATACTTCATGTACACGACCTTACCGTAACATATTCCTATTCTTAGTACCATATAATAATATGTCCTTTGAATTGTCCTATGACTTCAAGCTACTCCTACTTATTCTTCTTCTTACAAGTGGCTGTAACGGGTAGACAACACTCTTTGCCCAGGCTTGAAGCAAGTATACTTCATGTACACGACCTTACCGTAACATATTCCTATTCTTAGTACCATATAATAATATGTCCTTTGAATTGTCCTATGACTTCAAGTTACTCCTACTTATTCTTCTTCTTACAAGTGGCTCTAACGGGTAGACAACACTCGTTGCCCAGGCTTGAAGCAAGTATACTTCATGTACACGACCTTACCGTAATATATTCCTATTCTTCGTACCATATATTAATACGTCCTTTGATTAGTCCTATGACTTCAAGCTACTCCTACTTATTCTTCTTCTTACAAGTGGCTGTAAAGGGTAGACAACACTCCTTGTCCAGGCTTGAAGCAAGTATACTTCATGTACACGACCTTACCGTAACATATTCCTATTCTTAGTACCATCTAATAATATGTCCTTTGAATTGTCCTATAACTTCAAGCTACTCCTACTTATTCTTCTTCTTACAAGTGGCTGTAACGGGTAGACAACACTCGTTGCCCAGGCTTGAAGCAAGTATACTTCATGTACACGACCTTACCGTAATATATTCCTATTCTTCGTACCATATATTAATACGTCCTTTGATTAGTCCTATGACTTCAAGCTACTCCTACTTATTCTTCTTCTTACAAGTGGCTGTAAAGGGTAGACAACATTCGTTGCCCAGGCTTGAAGCAAGTATACTTCATGTACACGACCTTACCGTAACATATTCCTATTCTTAGTACCATCTAATAATATGTCCTTTGAATTGTCCTCATGACTTCAAGCTACTCCTACTTATTCTTCTTCTTACAAGTGGCTGTAAAGGGTAGACAACATTCGTTGCCCAGGCTTGAAGCAAGTATACTTCATGTACACGACCTTACCGTAACATATTCCTCTTCTTAGTACCATATAATAATATGTCCTTTGAATTGTCCTATGACTTCAAGCTACTCCTACTTATTCTTCTTCTTACAAGTGGCTGTAACGGGTAGACAACACTCCTTGCTCAGGCTTGAAGCAAGTATACTTCATGTACACGACCTTACCGTAACATATTTCTATTCTTAGTACCATATATTAATACGTCCTTTGAATTGTCCTATGACTTCAAGCTACTCCTACTTATTCTTCTTCTTACAAGTGGCTGTAACGGGTAGACAACACTCCTTGCCCAGGCTTGAAGCAAGTATATTTCATGTACACGACCTTACCGTAATCCATCCTATTCTTAGTACCATATATTAATACGTCCTTTGATTAGTCCTATAACTTCAAGCTACTCCTACTTATTCTTCTTCTTACAAGTGGCTGTAACGGGTAGACAACACTCGTTGCCCAGGCTTGAAGCAAGTATACTTCATGTACACGACCTTACCGTAATATATTCCTATTCTTCGTACCATATATTAATACGTCCTTTGATTAGTCCTATGACTTCAAGCTACTCCTACTTATTCTTCTTATTACAAGTGGCTGTAAAGGGTAGACAACACTCCTTGTCCAGGCTTGAAGCATGTATACTTCATGTACACGACCTTACCGTAATCCATCCTATTCTTAGTACCATATAATAATACGTCCTTTGAATTGTCCTATGACTTCAAGCTACTCCTACTTATTCTTCTTCTTACAAGTGGCTGTAACGGGTAGACAACACTCTTTTTCCAGGCTTGAAGCAAGTATACTTCATGTACACGACCTTACCGTAATCCATCCTATTCTTAGTACCATATATTAATACGTCCTTTGATTAGTCCTATAACTTCAAGCTACTCTTACTTATTCTTCTTCTTACAAGTGGCTGTAACGGGTAGACAACACTCCTTGCCCAGTCTTGAAGCAAGTATACTTCATGTACACGCCCTTACCGTAATCCATCCTATTCTTAGTACCATATATTAATACGTCCTTTGATTAGTCCTATAACTTCAAGCTACTCCTACTTATTCTTCTTCTAACAAGTGGCTGTAACGGGTAGACAACACTCTTTGTCCAGGCTTGAAGCAATTATACTTCATGTACACGACCTTACCGTAATCCATCCTATTCTTCGTACCATATATTAATACGTCCTTTGATTAGTCCTATGACTTCAAGCTACTCCTATTTATTCTTCTTCTTACATGTGGCTGTAACGGGTAGACAACACTCTTTGCCCAGGCTTGAAGCAAGTATACTTCATGTACACGACCTTACCGTAATCCATCCTATTCTTAGTACCATATATTAAAACGTCCTTTGATTAGTCCTATGACTTCAAGCTACTCCTACTTATTCTTCTTCTTACAAGTGGCTGTAACGTGTAGACAACACTCCTTGCCCAGGCTTGAAGCAAGTATACTTCATGTACACGACCTTACCGTAATCCATCCTATTCTTAGTACCATATATTAATACGTCCTTTGATTAGTCCTATGACTTCAAGCTACTCCTACTTATTCTTCTTCTTACAAGTGGCTGTAACGGGTAGACAACACTCTTTGTCCCGGCTTGAAGCAAGTATACTTCATGTACACGACCTTACCGTAATCCATCCTATTCTTAGTACCATGTATTAAAACGTCCTTTGATTAGTCCTATGACTTCCAGCTACTCCTACTTATTCTTCTTCTTACAAGTGGCTGTAACGGGTAGACAACACTCCTTGCCCAGGCTTGAAGCAAGTATACTTCATGTACACGACCTTACCGTAACATATTCCTATTCTTAGTACCATATATTAAAACGTCCTTTGATTAGTCCTATGACTTCAAGCTACTCCTACTTATTCTTCTTCTTACAAGTGGCTGTAACGGGTAGACAACACTCCTTGCCCAGGCTTGAAGCAAGTATACTTCATGTACACGACCTTACCGTAATCCATCCTATTCTTAGTACCATATATTAAAACGTCCTTTGATTAGTCCTATAACTTCAAGCTGCTCCTACTTATTCTTCTTCTTACAAGTGGCTGTAACGGGTAGACAACACTCTTTGTCCAGGCTTGAAGCAAGTATACTTCATGTACACGACCTTACCGTAATCCATCCTATTCTTAGTACCATATATTAAAACGTCCTTTGATTAGTCCTATGACTTCAAGCTACTCCTACTTATTCTTCTTCTTACAAGTGGCTGTAACGGGTAGACAACACTCCTTGCCCAGGCTTGAAGCAAGTATACTTCATGTACACGACCTTACACGACCATACCGTAATATATTACTATTCTTAGTACCATATATTAAAACGTCCTTTGATTACTCCTATGACTTCAAGCTACTGCTCCTTATTCTTCTTCTTACAAGTGGCTGTAACGGGTAGACAACACTCTTTCCCCAGGCTTGAAGCAAGTATACTTCATGTACACGACCTTACCGTAATCCATCCTATTCTTAGTACCATATATTAAAACGTCCTTTGATTAGTCCTATGACTTCAAGCTACTCCTACTTATTCTTCTTCTTACAAGTGGCTGTAACGGGTAGACAACACTCCTTGCCCAGGCTTGAAGCAAGTATACTTCATGTACACGACCTTACCGTAACATATTTCTATTCTTAGTACCATATATTAATACGTCCTTTGAATTGTCCTATGAGTTCAAGCTACTCCTACTTATTCTTCTTCTTACAAGTGGCTGTAACGGGTAGACAACACTCCTTGCCCAGGCTTGAAGCAAGTATACTTCATGTACACGACCTTACACGACCTTACCGTAATCCATCCTATTCTTAGTACCATATATTAATACGTCCTTTGAATTGTCCTATGAGTTCAAGCTACTCCTACTTATTCTTCTTCTTACAAGTGGCTGTAACGGGTAGACAACACTCCTTGCCCAGGCTTGAAGCAAGTATACTTCATGTACACGACCTTACACGACCTTACCGTAATCCATCCTATTCTTAGTACCATATATTAATACGTCCTTTGATTAGTCCTATGACTTCAAGCTACTCCTACTTATTCTTCTTCTTACATGTGGCTGTAACGGGTAGACAACACTCTTTGCCCAGGCTTGAAGCAAGTATACTTCATGTACACGACCTTACCGTAATCCATCCTATTCTTAGTACCATATATTAAAACGTCCTTTGATTAGTCCTATGACTTCAAGCTACTCCTACTTATTCTTCTTCTTACAAGTGGCTGTAACGTGTAGACAACACTCCTTGCCCAGGCTTGAAGCAAGTATACTTCATGTACACGACCTTACCGTAATCCATCCTATTCTTAGTACCATATAATAATATGTCCTTTGAATTGTCCTCATGACTTCAAGCTACTCCTAATTATTCTTCTTCTTACAAGTGGCTGTAACGGGTAGACAACACTCCTTGCCCAGGCTTGAAGCAAGTATACTTCATGTACACGCCCTTACCGTAATCCATCCTATTCTTAGTACCATATATTAAAACGTCCTTTGATTAGTCCTATGACTTCAAGCTACTCCTACTTATTCTTCTTCTTACAAGTGGCTGTAACGGGTAGACAACACTCCTTGCCCAGGCTTGAAGCAAGTATACTTCATGTACACGACCTTACCGTAACATATTTCTATTCTTAGTACCATATATTAATACGTCCTTTGAATTGTCCTATGAGTTCAAGCTACTCCTACTTATTCTTCTTCTTACAAGTGGCTGTAACGGGTAGACAACACTCCTTGCCCAGGCTTGAAGCAAGTATACTTCATGTACACGCCCTTACCGTAATCCATCCTATTCTTAGTACCATATATTAATACGTCCTTTGATTAGTCCTATAACTTCAAGCTACTCCTACTTATTCTTCTTCTAACAAGTGGCTGTAACGGGTAGACAACACTCTTTGTCCAGGCTTGAAGCAATTATACTTCATGTACACGACCTTACCGTAATCCATCCTATTCTTCGTACCATATATTAATACGTCCTTTGATTAGTCCTATGACTTCAAGCTACTCCTACTTATTCTTCTTCTTACATGTGGCTGTAACGGGTAGACAACACTCTTTGCCCAGGCTTGAAGCAAGTATACTTCATGTACACGACCTTACCGTAATCCATCCTATTCTTAGTACCATATATTAAAACGTCCTTTGATTAGTCCTATGACTTCAAGCTACTCCTACTTATTCTTCTTCTTACAAGTGGCTGTAACGTGTAGACAACACTCCTTGCCCAGGCTTGAAGCAAGTATACTTCATGTACACGACCTTACCGTAATCCATCCTATTCTTAGTACCATATATTAAAACGTCCTTTGATTAGTCCTATGACTTCAAGCTACTCCTAATTATTCTTCTTCTTACAAGTGGCTGTAACGGGTAGACAACACTCCTTGCCCAGGCTCGAAGCAATTATACTTCATGTACACGACCTTACCGTAATCCATCCTATTCTTAGTACCATATATTAATACGTCCTTTGATTAGTCCTATGACTTCAAGCTACTCCTACTTATTCTTCTTCTTACAAGTGGCTGTAACGGGTAGACAACACTCTTTGTCCCGGCTTGAAGCAAGTATACTTCATGTACACGACCTTACCGTAATCCATCCTATTCTTAGTACCATGTATTAAAACGTCCTTTGATTAGTCCTATGACTTCCAGCTACTCCTACTTATTCTTCTTCTTACAAGTGGCTGTAACGGGTAGACAACACTCCTTGCCCAGGCTTGAAGCAAGTATACTTCATGTACACGACCTTACCGTAATCCATCCTATTCTTAGTACCATATATTAAAACGTCCTTTGATTAGTCCTATGATTTCAAGCTACTCCTACTTATTCTTCTTCTTACAAGTGGCTGTAACGGGTAGACAACACTCCTTGCCCAGGCTTGAAGCAAGTATACTTCATGTACACGACCTTACCGTAATCCATCCTATTCTTAGTACAATATATTAAAACGTCCTTTGATTAGTCCTATAACTTCAAGCTGCTCCTACTTATTCTTCTTCTTACAAGTGGCTGTAACGGGTAGACAACACTCTTTGTCCAGGCTTGAAGCAAGTATACTTCATGTACACGACCTTACCGTAATCCATCCTATTCTTAGTACCATATATTAAAACGTCCTTTGATTAGTCCTATGACTTCAAGCTACTCCTACTTATTCTTCTTCTTACAAGTGGCTGTAACGGGTAGACAACACTCCTTGCCCAGGCTTGAAGCAAGTATACTTCATGTACACGACCTTACACGACCATACCGTAATATACTACTATTCTTAGTACCATATATTAAAACGTCCTTTGATTAGTCCTATGACTTCAAGCTACTGCTCCTTATTCTTCTTCTTACAAGTGGCTGTAACGGGTAGACAACACTCTTTGCCCAGGCTTGAAGCAAGTATACTTCATGTACACGACCTTACCGTAATCTATCCTATTCTTAGTACCATATATTAAAACGTCCTTTGATTAGTCCTATGACTTCAAGCTACTCCTACTTATTCTTCTTCTTACAAGTGGCTGTAACGGGTAGACAACACTCCTTGCCCAGGCTTGAAGCAAGTATACTTCATGTACACGACCTTACCGTAACATATTTATATTCTTAGTACCATATATTAATACGTCCTTTGAATTGTCCTATGAGTTCAAGCTACTCCTACTTATTCTTCTTCTTACAAGTGGCTGTAACGGGTAGACAACACTCCTTGCCCAGGCTTGAAGCAAGTATACTTCATGTACACGACCTTACACGACCTTACCGTAATCCATCCTATTCTTAGTACCATATATTAATACGTCCTTTGAATTGTCCTATGAGTTCAAGCTACTCCTACTTATTCTTCTTCTTACAAGTGGCTGTAACGGGTAGACAACACTCCTTGCCCAGGCTTGAAGCAAGTATACTTCATGTACACGACCTTACACGACCTTTCCGTAATCCATCCTATTCTTAGTACCATATATTAATACGTCCTTTGATTAGTCCTATGACCTCAAGCTACTCCTACTTATTCTTCTTCTTACATGTGGCTGTAACGGGTAGACAACACTCTTTGCCCAGGCTTGAAGCAAGTATACTTCATGTACACGACCTTACCGTAATCCATCCTATTCTTAGTACCATATATTAAAACGTCCTTTGATTAGTCCTATGACTTCAAGCTACTCCTACTTATTCTTCTTCTTACAAGTGGCTGTAACGTGTAGACAACACTCCTTGCCCAGGCTTGAAGCAAGTATACTTCATGTACACGACCTTACCGTAATCCATCCTATTCTTAGTACCATATAATTATATGTCCTTTGAATTGTCCTCATGACTTCAAGCTACTCCTAATTATTCTTCTTCTTACAAGTGGCTGTAACGGGTAGACAACACTCCTTGCTCAGGCTTGAAGCAAGTATACTTCATGTACACGACCTTACCGTAATCCATCCTATTCTTAGTACCATATATTAAAACGTCCTTTGATTAGTCCTATGACTTCAAGCTACTCCTACTTATTCTTCTTCTTACAAGTGGCTGTAACGGGTAGACAACACTCCTTGCCCAGGCTTGAAGCAAGTATACTTCATGTACACGACCTTACCGTAATCCATCCTATTCTTAGTACCATGTATTAAAACGTCCTTTGATTAGTCCTATGACTTCCAGCTACTCCTACTTATTCTTCCTCTTACAAGTGGCTGTAACGGGTAGACAACACTCCTTGCCCAGGCTTGAAGCAAGTATACTTCATGTACACGACCTTACCGTAACATATTCCTATTCTTAGTACCATATATTAAAACGTCCTTTGATTAGTCCTATGACTTCAAGCTACTCCTACTTATTCTTCTTCTAACAAGTGGCTGTAACGGGTAGACAACACTCCTTGCCCAGGCTTGAAGCAAGTATACTTCATGTACACGACCTTACCGTAATCCATCCTATTCTTAGTACCATATATTAAAACGTCCTTTGATTAGTCCTATAACTTCAAGCTACTCCTACTTATTCTTCTTCTTACAAGTGGCTGTAACGGGTAGACAACACTCCTTGCCAAGGCTTGAAGCAAGTATACTTCATGTACACGACCTTACCGTAATCCATCCTATTCTTAGTACCATATATTAAAACGTCCTTTGATTAGTCCTATGACTTCAAGCTATTCCTACTTATTCTTCTTCTTACAAGTGGCTGTAACGGGTAGACAACACTCCTTGCCCAGCCTTGAAGCAAGTATACTTCATGTACACGACCTTACCGTAATCCATCCTATTCTTAGTACCATATATTAAAACGTCCTTTGATTAGTCCTATAACTTCAAGCTACTCCTACTTATTCTTCTTCTTACAAGTGGCTGTAACGGGTAGACAACACTCCTTGCCCAGGCTTGAAGCAAGTATACTTCATGTACACGACCTTACCGTAATCCATCCTATTCTTAGTACCATATATTAAAACGTCCTTTGATTAGTCCTATGACTTCAAGCTACTCCTACTTATTCTTCTTCCTACAAGTGGCTGTAACGGGTAGACAACACTCCTTGCCCAGGCTTGAAGCAAGTATACGTCATGTACACGACCTTACCGTAATCCATCCTATTCTTAGTACCATGTATTAAAACGTCCTTTGATTAGTCCTATGACTTCCAGCTACTCCTACTTATTCTTCTTCTTACAAGTGGCTGTAACGGGTAGACAACACACTTTGTCCAGGCTTGAAGCAAGTATACTTCATGTGCACGACCTTACCGTAATCCATCCTATTCTTAGTACCATATATTAAAACGTCCTTTGATTAGTCCTATGACTTCAAGCTACTCCTACTTATTCTTCTTCTTACAAGTGGCTGTAACGGGTAGACAACACTCCTTGCCCAGGCTTGAAGCAAGTATACTTCATGTACACGACCTTACACGACCATACCGTAATATATTCCTATTCTTAGTACCATATATTAAAACGTCCTTTGATTAGTCCTATGACTTCAAGCTACTGCTCCTTATTCTTCTTCTTACAAGTGGCTGTAACGGGTAGACAACACTCTTTGCCCAGGCTTGAAGCAAGTATACTTCATGTACACGACCTTACCGTAATCCATCCTATTCTTAGTACCATATATTAAAACGTCCTTTGATTAGTCCTATGACTTCAAGCTACTCCTACTTATTCTTCTTCTTACAAGTGGCTGTAACGGGTAGACCACACTCCTTGCCCAGGCTTGAAGCAAGTATACTTCATGTACACGACCTTACCGTAACATATTTCTATTCTTAGTACCATATATTAATACGTCCTTTGATTTGTCCTATGAGTTCAAGCTACTCCTACTTATTCTTCTTCTTACAAGTGGCTGTAACGGGTAGACAACACTCCTTGCCCAGGCTTGAAGCAAGTATACTTCATGTACACGACCTTACACGACCTTACCGTAATCCATCCTATTCTTAGTACCATATATTAATACGTCCTTTGAATTGTCCTATGAGTTCAAGCTACTCCTACTTATTCTTCTTCTTACAAGTGGCTGTAACGGGTAGACAACACTCCTTGCCCAGGCTTGAAGCAAGTATACTTCATGTACACGACCTTACCGTAATCCATCCTATTCTTAGTACCATATATTAAAACGTCCTTTGAATTGTCCTATGACTTCAAGCTACTCCTACTTATTCTTCTTCTTACGGAATAACCATAAACAAGGCCAAGGTCAATGATTAACATTTGCTGGATTAAATTTTGAACATTCGAGCTTTTACCACGGACAATTATATGGTCACGTGTTGGCACATCTATAATTTGTAAGTTATTACGCCTCGTAAACATTGTCTATCCTCTAGCATTGCAGTAAATGAAATATAATTATTTAGATTTTCCATTGCTTTTCTTACTGTAAATATGATTACAGAAGCAGAAACGTGCCCTGCGTAACGCTAGTCTCTATTTTTTTTTTATAAATATCACAGTGTGTGTATAGGCTGCTGATTAAAGGAACTAGCTTAGAAATTATTATACTGAATTTAAATTCTGAATTCCAATATAATTTTAAGTTTGTAAAATTATTATTATATTTTTTTAAGAAGGAAATGCTACTAACACACCTAAGGGCTCATCTGGTGTTTGAAATCTTTTTATTCAGGGCCACAACGGTCATACCTTTCAACATTCGGGCGTCATTACTAGACCAACTGTATCCTTGTATTATAAAACCATTTCGATAGTAAATTACTTTATATCTATTCGACAAACTAAATTTAATTATTGTGATACTATTTTTATTCAATATAACTCTTTCATTACTAACAGAACTGCATTGTAAATATCAATATATATATATATATATATATATATATATATATATATATATATATATATATATATATATATATGTATGTATGTATGTATGTGTGTGTGTATGTGCGTGTGTCTGTGTGTGTTGTGTGTGTGTGTGTGTGTGTGTGTGTGTGTGTGTGTGTGTATGTGTGTGTGTGTGGGCATGTGTGTGCGTGCGTGCGTGCGTGTGTGTGTGTGTGTGTGGGGGGGAATGTGTGTGTGTGTGTGTGTGTGTGTGTGTGTGTGTCTGTGTGTGTGGGAATGTGTGTGTGTGTGTGTGTATGTATGTGTGTGTGTTATCTAATAATTGTTTCATAATATTAATATGTTATTGTTAATGTTTAACATCAATATATTTAAATATATGTCATCGAATTACCTAGTATTCAATTTATTTTGTTTGCAATTATTATTAATTCATATTTTACCCTACCGTGTAACACAAATTTATATTAAAATATACTTTAATTAAATTATTTCATACTCATAGCATATACTAAAATTTTAAGTGTAAAGAAAACTATGTTTGTGAGATCCATTGTTCGCTTTAAAGTAATAGTTAATTAAATAGAGGCTTTGATTAGAATATTCTAGGTACATCTGACTTGATTTCATAGTTCACATTATAGTATATTCCCTCGACATCGATGTCGTCTTGCCCATTCCGGGGTGTAAAGCCTGGAGCCTGGAATGGTCTCGCGTAGTCGTAATCCCCCAAATACAGGGCTTCTGTGAATGCTGTCTATTTGGCGGTTTAATGTGATATCAGTTTTATCGTTAACAGTTTTACTATATATTCATTTTACACTAAAAAACTGATTTATACTTTTCAAACGGATTTTTTTTTTAAATTTCATTTCTCACAATAGTTCCGTTACGAACTTTAGTTTTTCCGGTGGGAAATCCTCGAGAAAAAGACTTAAATGTTAAAGACTTAAATATATATATATATATATATATATATATATATATATATATATATATATATATATACAAATTTTACGTTCCTAATTGTTGTCAGTAACGTAAATTTAAAGAACGAACAAAATGCATTTAAAGTTTGAAAGTGAGCGTTAGCCGGATTTAAAAAGTGATCTTTAGGTATTAGGTAGACCAGGAGGAAGATAAGAGCTTGTAAAAATAAGTAAGTGGTCAGGTAAGGCGATCTCATAAAGCTATCTAAAATAGCACGAAATATAATAAGATAAGTGGGTTTAAGCATAGGGGCTAGGAGGCCAAAACGTTGTGTGTGTTTGTGTGTGTGTAAAAAATGGCTAAACGATATTTAAAATAAACCAAATTTTGTCCAATTACGTTACAGTTTGTCAACCTTTTATCACGTTACAAAGTGACACGTGTAACTAGCTCAAACGTTTACTAAGATACCATACTAAGATTTAAGTTTTACGTTCTGCTCATAAAACAATAAAAAAAATTAGTACTGCTGTGAAAGGTTTCTAAGTAGGTCTAATATAAATTTAAATCATTTATATTCAGTATTTTAGTTATTATTTTCTCTATTAATAGAATTAATATTTATGTAACAATAATAAAACAATTGTTAAAATGTTGCTAAGCGAAGGAAACTTTTAGATTTATTCAGTGAGAAACTGATTCCATTAGAAGTTGCTTCTCATAATGGTATGTTTTTATACTTTATTTTAACCTATAAGATAGACAAGATATACAGTGAACGTTGCATGACCAACTTTAAACTTTACCTCGTTTCTACGAGACTTGTAGGCTTAGGTGTAGGTCAGTCTAGCCCTCCTTGGTCAATGGTCGTTGCAGGGTTTAGCTCTGTAGCTAGGGTGGAGCTTATTACTTGGCCTCGGAGGCTTAGCTTGAAATGGTATACAGGACCATCGCATTATTAGGCCAGGATATACTAGGTCTTTCCATGGTTTTAGGTCTGCCTATGACTTCCAGTCCAACCTGCAAACCATCTGGGGGGCACTAGAGCGGTCCATGAAATACTCTACTGGCGTCGTTAAAAACATTGCCGTTGTAAATTCATCTGTAGGTTTGAACTCTATCCTAATATGGTTTTCTAATCTGTTAATTTTTTTTATCTCAGGCGTTTTGATTTAAATTTCCCTTTGATACTATAAATTTTTAAAAGCTTTATGAAATTTCTTTTTGTTTCAAACCTTATATTCTCTATACGAGTATATAAGATTACTCGTATATACGCTTTCCTAGGCTATAATATTATTTAAATTTCCAATTCCTCTATCTATGAAGGGAAAGTCACAACACATTTGTCAAAATAGTCTCTTACATGTAAAAGGTTTTACTTCCTCTTTTTCTTGGAGGAAAACTAGTTCACTGTTTTCCCTTACTTCAAAATTATCCAATTTCGTATTTAACTGGGAGATAGTCGTTATACGTAGTATCTCCCTTAGTTGTAGCTAACACTATATCTTAACTAAACTACGAATATCTTCTCTCATACATTTGTTTAGGTTACACCAAAATTCGGTGATTTGGCTACTCTAAAATTTCCTTCAAACGTTAAGCACCAAGTGACAGCACATCGGGTGAAATGAATAGAACAGAATATAGGAATTCTCTTACAGAGATATTTATAAAACTATTTACTACAAAATAAAAGAGTTAGTATTACTCTCTTGTTCACTCAGTAACACAAAGGTTGAATAAGACGAAAGTTTGGAAGAAAGACACTATTCCTACCCTCCACCCTACTTCCATCCGCGCTCTATTACGTACTTTGCTTCGTTGAAGTTTTTAAAATTCAGGGTTATACAAAACACAGAAACGGTTGGAATTTTTACATTGCTCTGAGAAGGGTGTAAAATGCATTTATCGACTTCACAAAACGTTATAATTTGATTAACTACCGCAGGAGATGTGAGAACTGACTGAACCTATTGTACGGGACTCCGTCCTTCATGTGCGTTCGTAAAACTAACACACTTCTGGCAAAACACTATTCATACCCATAATTACTTTTATATACACCACAGTCTATACACATCCGGCATTGTAGTGTCATTGTGGTAACATTTTTGACTATTACGGTGCATAGATATGTCGTAGGATCATAGGACGTTTTAGGTACGCCTTAGACAGACTTTAACCAACTGCTTAGAATAATATTTAAATTATACCTCACTCATAACTACTATTATATATTTAAATAATTTATTATTATGATATTATTATATACTTTACAAAGAGATGTTTTATATTCAGGCAGTAATATTAAATCATTTGTTATAATGTTGCAAAGTAAATAGACCCAATGTAGATTTAAACCATTTGGTAATTAATTTGTGCTAGATGTTTTCAAGATGCTCGAAAACAAGTTATAAAGTGACTATGTCTTGCTGTGACTAACAAATACAGACATTACCTGGTTTATACGAGACTTGTAGGCTTAGATGTAGGTCAGACTACACCTGCTTGTTCAATAGTCATCACACTGCAAAGTTTAGCACTGTAACTAGGTTGAGGCTCATTATTTGGGCTGGGAGACGTAGGTTGAAACAGTATCATAATTTTCTCAGGTCGGGAATGGCAAGGTATTGCAAGGAATTTAGATCTGCTAAATTATCCGGACCAAAGTGCTGGGACAAGCTAGGTGGCACTATAGTGGTAGATAGTAGCCTCGACGAAAACCATTGCACTTTTAAGACATATACGTGAGTTTAAACTCCTAATCTGGACTTTGTCTTTCCAGGAATGTAAATATTTATTTTATCTCAGTACTTTCATTCTAATTAATAAATTATACATTATGTATGCTCTTAAACCTTAATTTTTATTTGGGCGCATTCAGCAATATCATCACATTCGAAGTCTCTTTAATTTATGGAATGCTGTACTCCAATCTTAAACATAAAATTTATTAACCCTGTCTAGTTATATTCCTTCATTTTTCGATGGAGTATAGTTAATGTTGATTTTTTCATCTCCTAATGCCAAAGGAACTATTTCATTACCTGGCCTTATCCTCCTCAGAAAATTCACTACACCTGAAGCTCTTCTTTCTCACACGTTTTCTCAATTGATCCCTACCACACGATTACTCACTTCGCTTATAAAATTATTTACGTTCTACCGAGTTTTCTTCCTTCGCTACTCTAGGCTTTCATACCGATTTCCGTCACACTTCAAAACCACTCACGCTACAAACGCGTATAGAACTAATAAAACGTAGCGTTTAGGAAACCTGTTGTGAGACAGCTGTAAACTATGGTAATCACTCCATTTAGCTAGGGTTACTTATACCATGTATTTTATGCATTTCATTGCTTCACAATGTTGTTTGCATGGAGACTAAATAAAATTGTTGGAATATAAATTCAAGTATTTAATGTATATTATAATCATACGATAAGGTTTTCTAAAATATGTCATTTATAATAAATATATATACAAATATAATGGTGTGTGTGTTGAAACGGTCTGAATCAACGTTTCAATTAAGAAATTAGTAATTTCCTATTTTTTAAATAACAATTTTAATATTTAAATAATAAGGTTTTAATATATGGTATAATAAACATAGTAAAGAGTCAAGAAGTCAGTAGAATTTTGAATAACTATTATTAGGACAAATTAAAAATTATAATAGCATGATACCGTAATAACTAACTAAATTTGACAAACGAGAGTGAAGTGAAAAATTTCTAAGTGCCGAAAAATGCTAACTTGAGAACTAGGCCCCGTAGAACTATCATCGACATTTTGAAATGACCGAAAAATCCATAATAAACAATAGTGAAGTTACAGCCATTTTAAAATAATAGACATTTTTCAGTGTTCTAAAACAGATAACAAAATTATGCAGGTTAAAACTAATACGTTTTCCAACCCGCCCGTACAAGAAACAAGCACGAAGATAGCGACGAGCCTAGAGAAGAGGGGAAGGGTTACATAGCTGCAATAAATACAGGAACTTAGGGACCTGTAAGGCAGTCTGTAAAAATTTTTAATACGAGGTGCTGACGATCGTTATGTCAGCGCCTAGTACAACCACCATAAGGCCAGATGGGACCTAATGAGCCACGTTTCTACCGTCTACTTCCATCCATGGACGAGGGCTCCAGACTCAGCCTCCAGGTCGCGGAAATGGAGAAAGACTTCCATCGACTGACCAGGGATGGCAACTTCCGATGTCCAGGGACCAGGGAATCCAGACGAGAGGACTCTAGGATCGGCAGGGAAATCCTAGGCAAGTCATTTTCTCTATTATATACAAATTAACGTCAAATTAGTTAGTTAAATTTATTAAATTCAAATTACAAATTAAACTTAAACAATGACTTCATTCTATGTTGAAAAATTAGATAAATCTTAAAAGTAATAAAATTAATTAGTATAACAAAAATTTTTAAATAATGAATTATAAATATTAAATTTACAAAGTGATTTTGGCCATAAGCCAATCATTTTCAAGAAGACCAGATTTATTGAATCATATAAATTTTAAAATTATTTATAATAAAATGTGAATTTACCAATTCAATCTTGAAATGAGAAGATACAATTTTTTATTATGTTAAATTTAGAATTTTTTTTTTTTTAATGTGTAAATGTAATTATGAATTATATAGGGCCTATGAAATGTAGGATTTAAATATGTGAAAAATAACGAACTTTTAATTAATTATTTTTGAAGATAAAGAGAGAGTTAAATGTATTTATTTGAAAAGATAATTATTTTAGTAATTAAATGCATTATAAAAACTTACATTATTTGAATTTATCCTATGTTGAACAACCAATAAAACTTTTAGTTTTTTCCAACTGATACATAATGGTTATAAAACCAAAGAACAGTTTTAATTAAATTTCATTAATTAATAAATATACATATAAAATTCAGAACCTAATGTTTCTTCAAACGAGTTCACTTCTGAGAACAATTTTATTGAGCTATTCTAAAAATTAGTTGGTTTTTTGTATTGAAGCCCAGAGACGATGTCTACTGGCAGATCATGTTTAAAGAACACAGGAGCCTTTTAAAAAAGGTATTTTAAACATGATCATATTTTGCACGTCCCCTTGCTGTGTCTGCAGATATCATGAAGTGGTAAGATTCTTTGAAAATTTTTTGTGTTCATATAAATGTTGTTTCTTTCCAGCTGACTATTTTACTGACATGTGTGGCTATATACAGACCCAACAAGTCTGCCAACCATCTTAGGGGAGGTCGTACAAACGTTAAGGTAGACGTCAGAGGGAATAGGTTTGCATTTGGGCGTGGTACCTTACGTGGGAACACAAGACAAAATTTAGGGATCTTAACACGGTACACAAAACGGTGTGAGCAGCAGATATAATAAATATATGATAAATATGTAATTGTGCAACAAAACAACAAACAGAAGCGGGGGGGGGACGTTGCAGTGTGTGTGTGTTTTACTTAACTACATAAAAATAAGTTTACTCATTGAAACTGAAATTTTACATAGACATTCATAGATTTAATTCATCACTGGTTAAGACATAGGCCTATTTTTATTTCGAAATTCCATCAAGGCACCGCCCCACAGGCATAGAAAAGGGCATAATCAGCTGACAATCACCTATAACAATTACGTTTAAACACATTTAGACAGCTGATAGTAATTGTTGTGATTGTCTGTTATTCATCTTTCGAGATTAGTTATAAGTTACTTTACAAATGTCATGTTACATTGTTTTTTTTTGCCTTGGTTTTCAAGACAATAATCAGTAAGTTTAGTGTTTGATTTATTTATTGGGAACTAATCTATACTATTATATAAAAATTTAATGGTGTCTGTATGTGTGTGTGTGTATTACTCAATCAAAACCCCATTATTACTTAAAAACTACTGGACCCATTAGGCTGAAATTTGGTATTTATCTCCTGTTTCCAAGGGTTAAATTTAAGCGAAAAACCCATTCCGGTCAACGAAGAAACTCATCAGATACGAAAAAAATTATGAAAACTCTCGCACACGCCCCAAAAGTATACAATATACGAAAATGTAATTCCCCCCCAAACGTGGTGCTAATAGTACTGGTAAAAATGCACATTGCCCACCCCCAATACAATGCATATAAATTGAATAAAAAACATATCCTAGAGCTTAATTGACAATTATTGTTTGTTTTTGCCACGGAAGGTTAATTTTATATACCTGTGAAACATCCAGTCAGGATAGATGTGGTTGTAATTTTATACGTTTAAGCAAATGCACACATGTATAGCTAGAATAGAGATCACGTCACGAAATATTATTCCGCGGTAATAGACGTTTAATTAGATAATGTTGGTTAAAATCACAACCAAATTTATTCTGTTTGGACATTTAACAGGTATATTTTAATAGGTAAATAGTATTGTATAAAAGTAAAACCAAATCTATTGTAACGGCATACTTTATACGTAGGTTTATATCTAAATATATCTATACGTAGTACGACGAGTCGTTCATACGCGGACGTAGTACTTCTAATTACTACGCAATGAATTTTTTTACCCAACTTTAATTTGATGAACATTTATTTTATTTCCCTGAGCGAGAGTTTATATTATTTTCGTAATCCTGATGGCATTTTGCGTCACCCGGTATAATGTTTCCCCCATCTAACACGAAGGAAACGGAAATAAATACCTGAAATTTTACACGGCCATAATTAGGAAAACAGGTTTTCGCATAATCCTATTTTTATTTAGAAATTCCGTCAGGGCATCGCCCCACTGGCCTTGGAAATTCCCTTAACGGTAGGTCTATAAACTATAGTTTGATATATTTATTGGGATTTAATATCAGTATGTTAAATCAACATAAATACAAATACAAATTAAATCAATACAAATATTCGTCAACCCCGTACGAAAGATGGGTAGTCTGCTAGCACATCATATAAATGATTTGAACAAATATTTCACGGATAAGTAGTAAAAGACTACAGTTCAACTGAGAAATCTGCACAATTTATCCTCATCCCAGTTGAGAAAAATGCTTTTCCATGGAAAAACTTCTACCATTATCGTTAACTAAATTTTGCTACTGACCTTGATTTTGTTATTCCTATTCTAGGGACATTTTCTTATTTAGATTCAGCAAATAAAAAATATAAGATCTTTAAATATTTAATGTTTTAAATTAAACATAGTAAGAAGAAATTAGTTTAATGTCAAAAAGGTGATATTAACATACATAATAACACATACAAAATTACATACGTTGAATAGTGGATTAATTAGAAACATATATAGATAAGGACTTACAACTACAAAACTGAGATGGTATTTATTGAATGGTAGGGTGGAATAAGATATGAAATATATGCTAGAATATAGTATAATATAGAATATAAGTTTTACAGCTAAAAAGAAATGATTTGTGTTACACAGATGTAAGAAAAATATACTTTATAGTAAAATAAGGTGAAACATATTTTATCACGTGATATGCTTGAGAATGGGGTAATCATTTCATAACGATTACGATAGAATAGGATGCAATGTAACGAGAGAGCTCAAGGCAACAATGTTAACCTAATTTTAATAATTTGTATAATTTGAAGTAATAGTTTTAAAAAGTAAATTGCATTTTTTTAAAATTCCCTAATAGGAAGTTTAGTTAATTTACAATATACACTTGAAATAACAATTAGTTTGGGTATCATCAAATACTATTTTAATAAATCTACATGAATTATATTTATTGCATCCATTAATATTTATATAGCTATGTTTAAAAAATAGTATGAATCAACTAAAATTAAACTGGAGCCTACAGGACACATTTGTGGGATAATATCCGAGTTTTAATTATGCAAACAATGAATATGCATCCGCTCGTGATATTGGAACGGAACAAATTCAAGCTTCAATAATTCGAACATATTCAAACATATTTTATTTAATTAAAAACTCATGTTTCAAAAATTAAAATAGTACCAATAGAAGGAGTTTTGCTTGAATATCAATCTTTGTTTCCATATTTAAAATATATGTTAGTTGTAACTTTTAGTGAACTAGTCCAGAAAGACGTTTGCGTAGTCACACAATATTTCCGGGCTTGACTACCTCACGTCATAGAAACACATACCGGATTTATAACGTAATAATATTACACCTTTATTTAGCAATTTTGCTAAATTTGCTCGAATACATCTAAGTCAAGAGAAAAGAAGATTTATGTCGTTATGGTCTGGGAAGAAAGAGACATTAAATCCCCACTTGTGTTACCAAGTTTCCTGCGGATTAGGCCTACATTAAGTTATTTATTACGCCAACCGTCAGTTCTCACCACCTAATAGTAAAAACATGAAAAATTAAGTGCAAGGTTCTGTTGTAGGTTTATTTTAATACGCGATTGAGAGGGTTTGTTTATATAAAAACTTTAATTTTAAAACACTTAGCAATTTAAAAAAAAATTAAATTCATATATCAAAATATTTATAAGCTTTTTTTCAATCACTCTGTGTTTGGTTTATTTTGTAAGCTTGTCTCACTTATTCTGTTTATATCTTTATGATGGTTTTAACTGTGTTAGCGAAATGTACATGAAAATTTTTAAAATAGTTATAGAAAGAGTTATTGTTGTTTAATCATTATAACTCTGTAAGTGATTTTATAGATAATTTGTGTTCTACTCCTGACAAAATATTAACCAATAAGATCATTTAACTTTAAATAAATGTGTAATATTGGAAAGGAACGAAGTGCCGGTAAGGGTAAATTGGATAAGGGGCAAACAGATTTCATATTTTCTGTTGGAATTGTTAAAAGTAACTTCATGCGTGGCTAGTGGCAGGAACCCCCACCGAGATTGAAAACAACACCGATATATTTTTAATAATATAAAGCATGTCTTAATAATGTAGCCGTTCACGTTAGAATTATTGTAAATTTGTTATCAAAGTGCCGCTTAAAAATCAAAGTTATTTTGAAAAGTGTAAACATTTTTAAGATTCTTAATAATTCATGATGATATGCCAGGTATTGACAAATAATTATGGAATGATCTTGGTGCAAGCTAATACTATAACGAAATAAGAGAAAACACTCTTCACTCCATGAATACGAAATGGCATTTTTCGTATTCATTTGAATATCTTAATTTGGATATATGGGTTATCTTTACCTTCTTATGTCTATATGTTAATCTTAATCAAACAAGTAACTCAAAATTTGCCGTTTATTCATTGGAAAACGTTATAGGGCCATTTGAGTTTTAATTAAAATAACCCTTTTTAATATCAATACTTCTTCAATCATAACTGTGAAGAGATAAGTAGTGGGAAGAAGGGTCAGGTATTTAGATTTTGTAATATGATCAGTATAGAAAATGTTACTACCTTACGCAATAAGGTATTAATTTTAGTATGACAAAATTAGTTTTATAAAAAACGAAAAACGTTATCAACAAAAATTTTGCAGCGAATTAATTTCACACTTTACAAAAATCCACGTAAAGCAGGAACCATGAAGTGTTAGAATAGATGCAAACAATATTTTTATGTTTTGAACTATAATTATTAAAACTTAAAAATTTCAATTAAAAACTCGTATAAAGTGTTAAATCTACTTGTGCGAAAGTTTGGGAACAAATATTGTATGAAGCCAAGATCAATTCACCGATTGAATCATAAACGATAAAGCGGCTAAATTATAAATCTGCAAAAGATTTACTAGGCCGGAACGTTTAAAGAACTAACCATTTGAGCCCTAAATCCAACACGACTTTTACCGTAGTTTACAGGTTTGCAGTGTTTTATTACAATACTGACTATATCGACTCTACTGCATTTTACTAGTTAATAATGACTAAGTTATCACGATTTCATATTACCTCCCATTTTACGGGAGGCAGGTAGAGGATACGTTGGATCTAGGTAGCCTGGCTCTCACACTCACACGTGTCAGCCGTCAGTCTTTACACATCTAAAAAGAGGGATGTGCCAAATGTTCGATAAAAAAGTTCAAATTATAAATTCAAATCAACTTCTCAGTCAAGTTTCAATTGTCCAGTAAACCTAATTATTACAATCATATTTCTATACTGTAGTTAATATGAAGCTCTAATTGTAATGGAGTTTACCAACAATATTATTTTCAATAATAATATGCTCACAACTCATTTATTATTATCTAAATGTTCTGTTATATATATATATATATATATATATATATATATATATATATATATATATATATATATATATATACTCTTTATATAACTAGAATAGTATTTTATTTACACCTAAGGTAACAGTATTAAGCATGTTTGGAGAACTAAATATTTGCAAGAAAAAGATCACTATTGGACCCTGAAGACTCTTAAAAATATAATTTATTCTTGGTAGTCCTATATATTTGTTATCTTGCAAATATCTGACTTAAGAACATATCTCTCATTATAGGTAATTCAAAACTCCTAAGTTTTCCCATTTTTTAATGTCTCTTTATAAACAACCGTTTTTCCTAGAAAATACCAAAATGAAATGCGGATGACCAAATTTAATTAAAAGTCGAATCTTTTTTAATTGTTTTTCAGATTTGACCATTTTTTCCGAACATAGGAAGAATATTAGACAGCTTGCAGATTAGGCACAAACATAACTGTAATAAAAATAGGTAATTACAAAAGGTATGATTGTGTAGGTAATAAGTCAATTTTTGTAGTAGAATTTGTACGCTACTACTACGGAATTTCACATCACTTTTTGTATACCCTCGCTCCTTACATTTCAAAAACACCCATAAGAATAAATGATTTGTATTACCAAATGAAAGTAATAGAAATTATTAAATTTTTTAAATACATAAAATAAATTTTATTTAAAAAAATATTCGTACAGATTAATTGCTAATGCTAGTACATATATAAAATTAGCACTCTGGCAATTTAATACAAGTCTCAGCTAAGACCACATAAAATATATTTAATGCATATAGATAATTCGTAACATATACCTTTTAAAAAACGAGTTTGTTCGATTTATCAGTGCTGTTTGATGTTTTTAGGAATTCATTTTTAATTCGCTTCACAGTCCATTCCCATTTAGAAATTATATTACAGAGAAAATTGTGAGAATTTTTTTAGAAAACAGTTTAAACAAATTTAATATAAATATATTTTTTACAAAGGTAGCTATTAGAGTAAGTTTTTTTTAGGATATGACGCGACAATACGAATATGGTTATGACAAGACTATGCCATAATATTTAAATATTCCGTTCCTCTTACCGTGTACACAGCCGAAGAACAAATCAACTTAATGTTATACCTACATCTAACATGACTTGCTATCAAATGTTGTCTCTTATAGTTTGAATTACTAAAGATAAACCTGATATAAAATGCGAACGCTTACAATAATCTACAACAATGTCTTATAAAAACTACAACCAAATATTCATTACAAAAACAAATTAATAAATTAAGGTGAAAGATGCGATTTAATTGTAATTAATTTACAATTTAGTCATAAAAAATACTTTATAGATGAATATACAAATGAATTATAGAAGCAAAATAACTAATAAATGAAAGAATAAAATAATTTTTAGATCAATTTCCAGTTTTTAAATAACGTAATTAAACACGATATCAGAAATGCCAAACGTTCGTTTAACTTTGTATTGTTCTCTTCCAGTGTTGCCAATTCTATTAGATTTATAGCATATAATTTGATGACAGTTTTATTACTCTTCGTAATTTGTAGCTTTGTAGCAATAAAAACCATTATGACATTCAGTGTATTTACAAATGTTAACATGGATTTTATTGGGTTAAACAAGGGTATTTAGTATTCGCTATTAAGTGTACAAAGCTTTATAGTTTTTACGATCATCAAACATATTTATTATTAAGCATAAAATAAACAATTAGATGAACACACAAAAAATGTAAAAGAAAGGTAAAAACAAATTTCACTAGCAGAAACGTATGCTACATCAATCTAAATAGATGTTTGCTTTGAAGGGATAGTGTTAAGTGATAGAGCAGGAAACACTAACAGGGAAACTGTAGCAAAAAAAAAAACATTAAGCATTCACCAATGCTTATGTTTTAATATTTGCATATCCATTATTATTTTAATATCTGCATCAGATTACGAGGGCTAGGAACCAAAAATATTTTAATAAAGAAGAAAATTTCCAAAGAGGTTGTTTAGTAATATTCTATTAAAAACATTCTCGCGGTCACACACAAGCGCGTGTGTGTGTTTGTGTGTGTGTGTGTGTGTGTGTGTGTTGCCGCGGGCTGAACATCACACCCTTTGCGTGGAGAAATTTCCTTTCCCCCAAAACACGCGTTCCTCGGCGGGAGCCGTGACGCTCCAGTTCAACCGCGGTGAAAATATGATCTCACCCGACTTACCAGTTCCTGGTACCTGTGATGTGTCGAGCTAGATCTGCCAGAGGACAAATCCCTGGTCTTTGTTTTGAAAAACTAACCACAAGGTTTTTACCTTACTTAAGAGTTAATTTATTTCTCATACCTAGGTTAAAATTATGTCAAACGAACTTTTTTCTCAACCCTATGTGATTCATTTGATCTTTACTCTTTTTTTTATTGGAAAAATTCTTTGAATTTTATTTAATTTCACCACAGGGTCGTTTGAATAAATTCACTCACTGTTTGTTATAAGTTGTTTAATGCTCTTGATTAGAAATACTATCTAAAATCGATTCTATTACATGATATTTACTTTTTCTATAAATTTAACTCATATTACATTAATTTTCTAATTGACAATTATTTTTACATTAAATACATTTTAACTGGTTTTTGATGTATATCTACATTTTCTTAAAATTTGTCAAAAAATTGCTTATATTATTGTTTACCTTCTTTAACTTTCGTAGTCTATCCTTGAACAGGATATCTCAAACAGGTATCTTAAAGTTCAAATTACACAGTTATATTTACTCACATTTCCAATTAGACAAGAAAATAATTTATATTAATTTGTTTTATTGCATGTCTATATAACCCTCTCATGAAAGCAACAGGTGAAATTACTTCTTAGTAATACTGTGTTTTAATTACTTCTGTGCTCTCACACATAATTTTGCTGGACTTGAGTAAGTATTTCCCTTCATTTATTTTTAATCAATTATCTAATCCTGTTTTCTTTATATCGGATATATGGACATAGAACATTTTAAACTGTGATTATAAAGTAAATCACTTCATATTCTTTTGTTTCAAGATTCTATTATTACTAATGGCATTAGCATTTAAATTTATTACTTTATTTCTTATTTTGAATATCAAGTGGATAGACTAATTTATTTTTTATATAAATGTAACATTAATCATTTGCTTTCCATATTTGATATTAAATACTGGAACAATATTTTATTTTATGACCACCTTTTATGAAGCTTTTTGAAAATAAGTCAATTGCTAATACATGCTCTTAATTTTAATATACTTTTTATTATTTGATGATTTTACTGTTTATTCAAAATCTGGTAATTATTCTTTTGAAAATTTATAAATTTTTAAAAATTGGTTTATACTATTAAAATTTATACTTGCCCCAAAACTTTCACTGTAATTGTTCCTCTTGCCCCCCGGAGGTTGTTCTGCAGTACTTGGTTCCCCCTCGGATGTAGTCCTGGAGTCCTTGGATCGGCAGCAATCGCACTAGATCTGGGTAAGGGCCGTAGTTTACATTTTACAAAAATAATAAAAAGTTCGTTCTCGCGGAAGCTGGCAAAGAAGACCATCTTCATGTCCATCTAGGGCTATTTGTTGTCTTTAGCCACGGAACATCATCCTGGAAACGCCTCTGGATGTTCCCGACTCGTCGGGCGGTTCCCCACCCCTACGACAAGCCGTTTATTATTTACTTTAGACAAGCCAGTCCAGACCTGCAAAGGTTGTTGTCTATTGAACTTATTCTTTTTGTTTTGGTCCGATTTTAGCTAGGCCTCGTAAGTGTTCCTTGCGGTGTAAATTTTGATGATTCCTTGAACCATGGTTCATTATCATGATTTGAGACGCTGCTACAGACTTGATTGATTTTTCTCATGCTTTCCGTTCGTGAGTTGCACTACTTTGGACATATTTCTTCTTCCCTAGACAGTTTATCGTTTTTGGGGCAATTACACAAACATTCCTTCTTTTACTCTATTAGTACATAATTTCTATTATATCCTTTTCTTTGCTTTTAACAAAATTATCTTATTATTAAAGTCAGAGTTTCTCTGACATACAAACATATTAAACGTACAAACACAATACAAATCACAAATACTGCTTGATACTATCGAAAACCTACCTTTAAAACCGTCACCGAGTGACCCAACATCTCCAAGCAGAAGACACTCATGAAAATCAGGACATATCGATCAAAAACGTTCTTTCCCAGTACGTTTTAACAAATTTACAAAATTTAAAGTTCGGATAGTCATAAACTATTGTTTAAGTGATTAATAAGATTTACCGAACGTAATGGACTAAAAATTTCAAGAATTAAAAAACGTTAGGACATAAGGTATTGGTTAAATTGCCCAACTTTCTGTGACTAATAACTTTAATTATTTGCATAGCTATCACTAAGACATGAAATCAATACTTATATGTCTAGTAGTCCAAATACAAATTTTCATACTGGTGTTGACAGTTCGTCTGTGGTTATTTGACCAATTACTGACTTGGTGTGCTTATAAACATGTATTTAAACTCTTGAATTTTGTACTACAATATGTTCGGGGAAACTTAAATAATCGCTTTTACATTAGCCTATGACTATCCGAAATTTAAATTTTGTAAATTTAACCTGTAGAAGGTCAAATAGTCTTATAACAATGTGAAAGTGATTAATTACGTTTTATTGAACGTTATGGACTAAAACAAGAGTTTAACAAAGCAGAACCGACTGCAGTCCACGAATACAGGACAAATTTACAAAATCTAAAGTTCGGATAGTCATAAACTAATGTAAAAGCGATTAATTTGTTTAAAAGTCAGAAGAAAAGTTCTTCAAAATCACAAAGTATATAAATGTCAGATATACATCGAATGACAAATGATGCGTTGTACTTATGTCGTCCCTTAAATGATTTAATAGTATATAACTACTTTTAAAATAACCATTTAAGGATGTAGAAAAAGGCTTACAATTTTAATATAAAGGTCTGAGTTTTCAAGTCGTATATAATTTTTATAATTATGTAATCCATATTCGACGATTTATGTTTGGAGTTGGGTATTACTGTTTTTTTGTTACAAACTGTTAGTTTTCAATCTGAACTATATAACATATTGTATACACCATTTAAATCAACATTTCAATAAATATTTTTCCAAAACACAGTCCTTTTGTTGAGGTAATTAATCATACCTTTGTATGTTTATTTCTCATGCTGTTTAATAATATATTTTCAAGCTTTCTTCATTTTCCAAAATGACTATGGTGGCAAAACCTAGCATCAAAGTGGAAATTATATGTAAAACCTATTTCCGTTTTGGTTTAGGATTTCGCTTGGTACCTTGTCGTAAAATATTTTTATTACAATAAAAGCAAGTATTATTAGTAATTTCGACAATATTATGTTGACAATATTTATTTATGAAAAGTAAGATATCCAATCAATGTGTTTTTATTTCTTTTTTTTATAATAATTATTTAGAAAATTATAAACACCATGGTTCATCTTTACTACTATTCTGTTAGCGAAAATAAACGTCCACGTCAGAGAAACAAAAATAACCATTTATGATTTTTAATAAATGTTTATATCGTTAATACGTAGTCTAATACATAAGTAACCTTCATGTATGTGATAACGCTATTTCATATTATTAGGTATATTTTAAAGACTTGCATTTAATTCTTTCTGTACAAAGTTATTTATAAAACAACCTTAATTACAGAGCAAACAATTATGTTCGATTACACATTTAATTTACAATATTCAAATTCTCTTCAATTCTTATGGGTCATTTCCTTCAAACGATTGGTACAAATAATATCTCGTTTTAATTGAAAATAATTAGAATTTATGTTATCTAAATCCATAAGAAAGAGATACGTTTCAGGTAAAGTTTAGGCCAATTGCAACCGTCAACGTCCATTGACTAATGGAGAGAAACTTTTAACAAGTATTATTTTATATTTTTGTCAATACTATTTTTTTACAATTACCAATTATAACTGATTTGTTTTTTTTCCATTTTAAAGTTTCGAAAATATATAGGAAAAAATAATGGCATGACTAGAAAAGATAGATTAGACTATAATACTCCCTTCAATATAGTTTGTTCTTCATTGTTGTCTCCTTCGTTTATAACAAGCTTTCAATCTAATACTTCATTAGTAAGAGAGATCCATTTGAAAAACTTTTGTACTAATTAGGCCTTAGTATTTATTGGATATTCAAATAAAAATAGCATAGAAAACATTGTGTCCAGTATACATTGAACGTTTTACTTTTCTTTAAAATTGGAAAAATATTTCCACTCTTTCATCCTAATAAATGTTAGTAGTGGAAAAATACAAATAATGATGTATTTTTTATTCTGAAGTATTAACATCATCTTGTTATATGTATTTACTTTTAAAGTTCAAGTATAGACCATAGTGAAAAGTGTTTGTTCTAAAATTGTTGGTATATTTTTTCCACTTCATGGGAAATAAAATGATCATTGGGAAAATTTTACGTAAAGCGCTTAGGGAGAAAATAAGGTTTGAAGGCAGAGAAACAGCTCACAAGGCTTTTCCAAACTTGAAGTACCAAGAACAGGACTAACATAATGAGGGGAAATCAAACCGGAATGTCTGAGACTAAATAACTTCAAACAGAAAGAAAAACAGTATTAGACTGGCTTCAAACTCCTAGAGGAATATATTAAAGGCAATGTATTTAAACAGGCCTTTTAGGTAGAGTTTATCCATCGACCGCCCTGGTCACCTCCAGCACGTTTACGTAATTACGTACGTTTACGTAATTCGAAGGGGAAAATGTAATTTTTCAATTGTTTGTCTCTAAAATATATATATATAGTTTTTCTGCTATTGAAATGAGTTGCGGTTGAACTCTCTATAATTTAAATAATTTCTATTTTGTTATTGAATAAGGGTTACCCATATATATATATATATATATATATATATTTATAGAAATATTTTTTTTATATATTTAATTATATAATTTTTTGATTAATTTTGAATATATTTCTTCTTTATAATAACACAAAATTTAATAATAATAATCTGTAGACAATAATAAATTGCTGGGCGCCAGTTAGAATTACAAAATAATTGTAACCTTAACAGTAAAATATAGATTCCAATTACTTTTATTTTTTATTTCTTACCATTTATAGTAATAAATAAAACACTTTCTTATAATTTGATTAATTTTTGTTACTTTAGTTTTTTAGAAATCTTATTCTAGTTACAATATTTGTTTTATACACTTCCTCTATTTCCTAATTTAGTTAAATATCACAAGACTCTTTCTTTCAGGTTATTCGGTGGGTGTTATGACAAATTAATATTTAGTTTATGCAATTAATGTTGTAATAAATTTTATAAAAGAAATGCCTAGGTCTAAAGTTATTAATTTTGAATTTACAATATAATAGTTTACAATTTTTTCTTAAATTTAATTACTTATCTATGGAGTTTAATGGTTTTGTCAAAATTTCTAGCCTTTAAAATTTATTTCTATAAACAAATGTTTCACCACTAATTTTTTATGTTTGAATTCTTCCTTTAAATAAAATTTTGGCCAACCAAGTTTTTGGCTTCCAGTTCCCATGCAAGCTTCTCTAACAATGAATTTTTTCTAATATTGAAAATTTCTAGAGAAAAGAATAAAACTTTTTCCTTTGTTTAAAACCCACTGATTATTTGATCTTCATGTCCTTACCTGGACAATCAAGTTTTATCCCCTATGCAATAATTTTTAGATTTTGTACAATTCTACATTTGGAAAACATCAGTTTCATAATTATACTAGCCGCCATCTTGGTTTTAATATTTTATGATTATTTTTTTAGGTTGTGCCTCCATTGTTTACATTTTCTTTTTTTTCGTTTATCTTTAATTTACTTCTTTTATATTCTGAATTATTGTTATTTATTACGTTTGTGTTTTTATGTAAAAAGATTACAATATATATATATATATATATATATATATATATATATATATATATATATATATATATATTTATTTATTTATTTATGTATTTATTTATTTATTTTAAGAAAGGTAAATTCTCTAAAGTAGCGTTTAAGGTTTGTAGTGGATTTATAATTTAGACGTTCCAAAGTATCGTCTAAACCAGTAGCACCAAGAACGTTCGTTTCTTGGGTTTCCTTCTCTCTCTGGTTCTGTACCGCTGACCAAATTAATCACAATAGTCAAGTGGATCAATTATTAAAAGTGAAAATTAAATGTGTAATTTCCGTATATCTTGAGTTAATGATTAAATTGCATTTTTAAAAGATTACAATGAGCAAAGCTTACAAAACGTTATTGTTTTTAAAATTTGTTTTAAAAATATAATATTTAAAATATTTAAATCACTAATTAGTTAAAATATTAGTACCATATGGAATGGTATTCAAAAGATTGATAAAAAGATTCTACCAATTCACGTTAAGAGGCTAAAATCAGTTCTATAAAAGTTGAAAAACCTTTCAATGTCGTATATTTCAAAAGAACAAATATTTGGAAAATATTGATATTTTCGTGCTCAAGGAAAAACAATAAATGTTCTTTTTCATTGATGATTATTCCGTTACTATATTTAATATAGCGTTGATAGCTTGTTGCAGATATATGTCGATATTAGTAGTTTCACATTAGATCTATTCCTATGCTATATCTTGAGTCTTGAGAAATAGTTTGCTTTCGTGTTTCCTGGAACGGGTGTCGGTTCCATGCATAATGTAGAGGATTATGTAAGTTGTGAGAATAAGTGAACTTTGTGGAACTTACCAACTACATTGTGAACCAATTGCAACAAACATTTTTCCAATGAAACTTCGACGAATTTACAAATAAGTATGTAATAATTAACTGAAACTAATAAACAAATAATTATTAAAATTTTATTAATTCGACCATTGATAATGAAATATATATTTACCAACATGTAGGCTACCAAATAAAAAACAAATATAGTTTATTAGTAATTATTAAAAATATAGAAAAGATATTCTCTTTTTTTAAAACTTGCTCTAACTATAAACCTTTTATGAAAAAAAAGTATTTACTCAATAAGAACTGAAACTACAGTCTTTAAATAATTTTAAAGTGTATATTAATGTATTTATGTAAACTCTTCGGAGTTTTTAATATAGATATGTATTGTTAACCTTGATATCGATATAAATTTCAACTTTCCAACACTTAGTTATATACACAAGTTGGCAATTTTTCCTCAGATTTTGGTTTCATTGCTACTGTTATTGGGAATTAATTTACACCAGGAAATAACAAATATTGATAAGGGGACATATTTTTAAATCGTTGGTTCAAATTAAATTGTTTAATATATATTTTTTAAAACTTTCAAGTCCTGCTTTCAAAATACGTTTATACCTTTTAAGTTACTTAACCTTTAGAACGTTTAAACATCTCCGTAAATAAGTAAAACCCCTCAGAGTTGTAATAGCGGAGTTTTTCCCTGTGGTTCAAAAAATGCGCTGAATAATAATAGTAAAGCAAGATCCAAACTCTCCAAACTCTCCAAAGAGGCTTTGTATACGAACAATCACACTTTACTCATTTTACACGTTATTATTTAGCGTATAGTAAAACTACAGAGTGATTCGTAAAACTACACGGAGAATCCGCCCTTGTGCCATCTCTCGTGTTACTAAGATCTCGTAGTAAATATCCTTGTGCCACCTCTCGCTCTTTGAATTTTCAATAATAATTTTTACTTTTTCTACGTCAGTATATTCTTATAATTGATTATTGATTTGACTTTTGTGGAAGTAGCTTTCCTCTACTCTCAGGTCCAGAGGATTATTGTCTCTTTACCATAGTGCCAAACATAATCCCATCATTAATATTTTCATAACTTGTATGACCCCGATAGGGTTTACTTCAAGAACACTTAAATTGATACCGCGATAAATTATAAATTTTCTTCCCCAGGGTTTTATTTTCCTACCAGAATCCAACCTTTATTTACAATCCTTGGTTAACCTATGTAGAGAATATATATAGTACCGACATTTGCATCTAACCTTACAAACATATTCAGGTAGTTTATTTAAAATTTATTATTTGTAATTTGTTTACTATTTTTCTGTTTAAAGGAAAACTGCCTAGCAGTATGTAAAATGAATTCACGTACAGGAAACCTAACGTGTATTCATTTAAAGCTCATATTTACTTTTTATAATTGAATGTCAAAAGTCCTTTGGATAGAGTTGCATAACGCGAAGAGAAACATTTTCTTTTCTATCGCTCAGAAATTACACAAATATACGCACATATACACAAAAACACACACATTTAAAATTCATTATTTGTAATTACAAAACAGTTTACCAACCAAAGGAATTTTGAGCAGTTAACAGAAAAAATTGATTTTAATTTATAATTGTTTCTACGTAAATACATTACTTAATAGAGATTTACTATTCCAAAAAGTGAATTTTAGAAAGACTATGATGTTCAAAAGAAAACATCGTGTCCACCCTCTACAAACAATAAGGGATTCTTAAAGCATCCAAAACAGAAATCGATTTTGTCTCCATGTAATTCAGAAAAAGAATTTTGATAACTTTTTACTATTAATAATATATTGGGTGTCTAAAATGAAAAGGAAGAAATATCTTTTGTCGAAATAAAAACGTCTTTGTTTACAGCGATATGTACGTGCGAGTATGGAATGGATTCATCATTCCTGCAGGACAAGGTATCCCGCCGACAGTGATTGATGCTTCTCCTGCAATTAATCGTACAGCGTAATTACCTTTCAACTATTATTTATTTAAAAATCCTAAACGTAAAAGAAAGTGCCTCTGTACCCAGTGGAAATGTAGCAAATGAAAAGAAATATTGTAAATATTTTTATTAGGTTTAGGACTAATTCATCTGAAGGGAAATAAAATAATAAATACTTTCCCTTAAGTGATTTATTTTATAAAAATGTATATATGTAAAATCTATGCATTATAACAACAGTATGGCTAATGCGATGACAATATGGCATTAAACATTATGATATAAATATATATATATATATATATATATATATATATATATATATATATATATATATATATATATATATATATATATTTAAGATCAAATAATATACACAAATACAGGAATATTTAATTTATTGAATAATAAACTCAAAGCTTTTCGTTGGTTTACATTACCAATATCTTCAGGAGTTACAATATTAAGAATAATAAAACCAAGGTTTTATTATTCTTAATATTGTAACTCCTGAAGATGTTGGTAATGTAAACCAACGAAAAGCTTTGAGTTAATTATTCAATAAATTAAATATTCCTGTATTTGTGTATATTATTTGATCTTAAAAATATTCTAACAGGAAAACACATTTGATATTCTATATATATATATATATATATATATATATATATATATACTTATAATGTTTTCTTGTTTAATAATTTAAAACGACATAGGTTATTCAAATACAAGAATATTATTTATCTATATTCAAAGTTTTTATTTGGTAGACAGTACCAACATCATCAGGAATGAAATATACAATAATCTGTATATGATTATTGTATATTTCATTCCTGATGATGTTGGTACTGTTAACCAACGAAAAACTTTGAATATAAATAAATAATATTCTTGTATTTGAATAACCTATGTTGTTTAAAAATATATATATATATTCATTTAAAGTTTTCTTGTTTTTGAAATATTTTTAATTTATTAACTAAATTACAAGAAAATATATCACCATAATAAAATTTATATATATATATATATATATATATATATATATATATATATATATATATAATAGTGATGATTTCAAATAAAAACATGTCTCTAATCAAATAAAAATACCTCATGTAATATAGAAATATTGGTTTATATGAGATAAACATAGATGGTAAAATATTTTCTAGTTTCTAAAAAATGATTTTTTTTTGAAAGTTCAAAGTTCAAATAGGAACAAAAATTCAGATAAATGAATTTTCTAGAAACAATATTCCTAATTTTTAATGCAATTTTTCATCGAAGCCATTTCCGCTGTATTTTTTAGAATCTCGTGTCGGAGTTCCGTCGAAAAGATTTCATGGATACCAATGTCTCACTCTTGTCTCCATAGATAAGTTTCGACCTCAGAAAATTCTAATAGGTGAAAAGGTCACTGATAATATACGGATATAAACTTCCAACATTAGTGAATCGTGATCTCTTCTAATCATTACTACAAAATTGCCTATTTTAATATGAAATTAGATATTTATTCATATCCTAGCAAAAGCTCACAGAAATATTACAAGTATCAACTTACCCATCTCTGATGACGATCAATCCAAAAAAAAAAAAAACATTACGGCATATAATTAAACAGCCGAAAATCTGGTTTAAGCTAAAGATGCAACCACTTTACCACCTTTAAGCCTATTACAAAAATATGGCATTCTTGCAAGTACTTTCAGCAATACGTATTTATTATTTCGGGAGAAATGAAACTTACTTTTGTAGTCAGAACTTCCATAGGCTTTGCAATAATGTGGAATGTGAAACAGTTCTAGAAAACGTGGAAAAAACAATTATTCTTGAGCTCTGCTCAACCTTTGGAAAATATTCTGTCATGGAGAATACTAATAAATTTGATAAATATTACATTACGCACGATGTAAATCCTTGTTCCTAATTACCACTAGCATAATAACCTTTACTACCAGACCCATAGACATAGCGGGGGAAGATGGGGAGCACTAGCAGTACTACTACCAGACCGAGTAAACGTTGCGGTGGAAGACGGGAGTACTAGCAGTACTACTACCAGGACGAATAAGCATTGCGGCCAACGAGGGGAGCACCAGCAGTACTACAGCCAGACAGAGTAAACATTGCGGCCAAAGAGGGGAACACTAGCAGTACTACTACCAGACCCGATTAAGCATTGGCGCCAACGAGGGGAGCACCAGCAGTACTACAGCCAGACAGAGTAAACATTTCGGCCAAAGAGGGGGACACTAGCAGTACTACTACCAGGCCCATAAACATTGCAGCGGAATATAGGAATACCAGGAGTACTACAGGCAGACGGAGTAAACATTGCAGCCAAAGATGGGGCACTAGAAGTACTACTACCAGACGAAGTAAAACTTACGGCCAAAGAGGGACACACTAACAGCACTATTACCAGTCCGAGTAAAACTTGCGGCGGAAGATAGGAACACCAGGAGTACTACAGGCAGACGGAGTAAACATTGCAGCCAAAGATGGGGCACTAGAAGTACTACTACCAGACGAAGTAAAACTTACGGCCAAAGAGGGACACACTAACAGCACTATTACCAGTCCGAGTAAAACTTGCGGCGGAAGAAAGGAACACCAGGAGTACTACAGGCAGACGGAGTAAACATTGCAGCCAAAGATGGGGCACTAGAAGTACTACTACCAGACGAAGTAAAACTTACGGCCAAAGAGGGACACACTAACAGCACTATTACCAGTCCGAGTAAAACTTGCGGCGGAAGATAGGAACACCAGGAGTACTACAGGCAGACGGAGTAAACATTGCAGCCAAAGATGGGGCACTAGAAGTACTACTACCAGACGAAGTAAAACTTACGGCCAAAGAGGGACACACTAACAGCACTATTACCAGTCCGAGTAAAACTTGCGGCGGAAGATAGGAACACCAGGAGTACTACAGGCAGACGGAGTAATATTGCGGCCAAAGATGGGGCACTAGAAGTACTACTACCAGACGAAGTAAAACCTACGGCCAAAGAGGGACACACTAACAGCACTATTACCAGTCCGAGTAAAACTTGCGGCGGAAGATAGGAACACCAGGTGTACTACAGGCAGACGGAGTAAACATTGCAGCCAAAGATGGGGCACTAGAAGTACTACTACCAGACGAAGTAAAATTTACGGCCAAAGAGGGACACACTAACAGTACTATTACCAGTCCGAGTAAAACTTGCGGCGGAAGATAGGAACACCAGGAGTACTACAGGCAGACGGAGTAAACATTGCAGCCAAAGATGGGGCACTAGAAGTACTACTACCAGACGAAGTAAAACTTACGGCCAAAGAGGGACACACTAACAGCACTATTACCAGTCCGAGTAAAACTTGCGGCGGAAGATAGGAACACCAGGAGTACTACAGGCAGACGGAGTAAACATTGCAGCCAAAGATGGGGCACTAGAAGTACTACTACCAGACGAAGTAAAACTTACGGCCAAAGAAGGACACACTAACAGCACTATTACCAGTCCGAGTAAAACTTGCGGCGGAAGATAGGAACACCAGGAGTACTACAGGCAGACGGAGTAAACATTGCAGCCAAAGATGGGGCACTAGAAGTACTACTACCAGACGAAGTAAAACTTACGGCCAAAGAGGGACACACTAACAGCACTATTACCAGTCCGAGTAAAACTTGCGGCGGAAGATAGGAACACCAGGAGTACTACAGGCAGACGGAGTAAACATTGCAGCCAAAGATGGGGCACTAGAAGTACTACTACCAGACGAAGTAAAACTTACGGCCAAAGAGGGACACACTAACAGCACTATTATCAGTCCGAGTAAAACTTGCGGCGGAAGATAGGAACACCAGGAGTACTACAGGCAGACGGAGTAAACATTGCAGCCAAAGATGGGGCACTAGAAGTACTACTACCAGACGAAGTAAAACTTACGGCCAAAGAGGGACACACTAACAGCACTATTACCAGTCCGAGTAAAACTTGCGGCGGAAGATAGGAACACCAGGAGTACTACAGGCAGACGGAGTAAACATTGCAGCCAAAGATGGGGCACTAGAAGTACTACTACCAGACGAGGTAAAACTTACGGCCAAAGAGGGACACACTAACAGCACTATTACCAGTCCGAGTAAAACTTGCGGCGGAAGATAGGAACACCAGGAGTACTACAGGCAGACGGAGTAAACATTGCAGCCAAAGATGGGGATACTAACAGCACTATTACCAGTCCGAGTAAAACTTGCGGCGGAAGAAAGGAACACCAGGAGTACTACAGGCAGACGGAGTAAACATTGCAGCCAAAGATGGGGATACTAACAGCACTATTACCAGTCCGAGTAAAACTTGCGGCGGAAGAAAGGAACACCAGGAGTACTACAGGCAGACGGAGTAAACATTGCAGCCAAAGATGGGGATACTAACAGCACTATTACCAGTCCGAGTAAAACTTGCGGCGGAAGATAGGAACACCAGGAGTACTACAGGCAGACGAAGTAATATTGCGACCAAAGATGGGGATACTAACAGCACTATTACCAGTCCGAGTAAAACTTGCGGCGGAAGAAAGGAACACCAGGAGTACTACAGGCAGACGGAGTAAACATTGCAGCCAAAGATGGGGATACTAACAGCACTATTACCAGTCCGAGTAAAACTTGCGGCGGAAGATAGGAACACCAGGAGTACTACAGGCAGACGAAGTAATATTGCGACCAAAGATGGGGATACTAACAGCACTATTACCAGTCCGAGTAAAACTTGCGGCGGAAGATAGGAACACCAGGAGTACTACAGGCAGACGGAGTAAACATTGCAGCCAAAGATGGGGATACTAACAGCACTATTACCAGTCCGAGTAAAACTTGCGGCGGAAGAAAGGAACACCAGGAGTACTACAGGCAGACGGAGTAAACATTGCAGTCAAAGATGGGGATACTATCAGCACTATTACCAGTCCGAGTAAAACTTACGGCGGAAGAAAGGAACACCAGGAGTACTACAGGCAGACGGAGTAAACATTGCGGCCAAAGATGGGGATACTAACAGCACTATTACCAGTCCGAGTAAAACTTGCGGCGGAAGAAAGGAACACCAGGAGTACTACAGGCAGACGGAGTAAACATTGCAGCCAAAGATGGGGATACTAACAGCACTATTACCAGTCCGAGTAAAACTTGCGGCGGAAGATAGGAACACCAGGAGTACTACAGGCAGACGGAGTAAACATTGCAGCCAAAGATGGGGATACTAACAGCACTATTACCAGTCCGAGTAAAACTTGCGGCGGAAGAAAGGAACACCAGGAGTACTACAGGCAGACGGAGTAAACATTGCAGCCAAAGATGGGGATACTAACAGCACTATTACCAGTCCGAGTAAAACTTGCGGCGGAAGAAAGGAACACCAGGAGTACTACAGGCAGACGGAGTAAACATTGCAGCCAAAGATGGGGATACTATCAGCACTATTACCAGTCCGAGTAAAACTTACGGCGGAAGAAAGGAACACCAGGAGTACTACAGGCAGACGGAGTAAACATTGCAGCCAAAGATGGGGCACTAGAAGTACTACTACCAGACGAAGTAAAACTTACGGCCAAAGAGGGACACACTAACAGCACTATTACCAGTCCGAGTAAAACTTGCGGCGGAAGATAGGAACACCAGGAGTACTACAGGCAGACGGAGTAAACATTGCAGCCAAAGATGGGGCACTAGAAGTACTACTACCAGACGAAGTAAAACTTACGGCCAAAGAGGGACACACTAACAGCACTATTACCAGTCCGAGTAAAACTTGCGGCGGAAGATAGGAACACCAGGAGTACTACAGGCAGACGGAGTAAACATTGCAGCCAAAGATGGGGCACTAGAAGTACTACTACCAGACGAAGTAAAACTTACGGCCAAAGAGGGACACACTAACAGCACTATTACCAGTCCGAGTAAAACTTGCGGCGGAAGATAGGAACACCAGGAGTACTACAGGCAGACGGAGTAAACATTGCGGCCAAAGATGGGGATACTAACAGCACTATTACCAGTCCGAGTAAAACTTGCGGCGGAAGAAAGGAACACCAGGAGTACTACAGGCAGACGGAGTAAACATTGCAGCCAAAGATGGGGATACTAACAGCACTATTACCAGTCCGAGTAAAACTTGCGGCGGAAGAAAGGAACACCAGGAGTACTACAGGCAGACGGAGTAAACATTGCAGCCAAAGATGGGGATACTAACAGCACTATTACCAGTCCGAGTAAAACTTGCGGCGGAAGATAGGAACACCAGGAGTACTACAGGCAGACGAAGTAATATTGCGACCAAAGATGGGGATACTAACAGCACTATTACCAGTCCGAGTAAAACTTGCGGCGGAAGAAAGGAACACCAGGAGTACTACAGGCAGACGGAGTAAACATTGCAGCCAAAGATGGGGATACTAACAGCACTATTACCAGTCCGAGTAAAACTTGCGGCGGAAGAAAGGAACACCAGGAGTACTACAGGCAGACGGAGTAAACATTGCAGCCAAAGATGGGGATACTATCAGCACTATTACCAGTCCGAGTAAAACTTACGGCGGAAGAAAGGAACACCAGGAGTACTACAGGCAGACGGAGTAAACATTGCGGCCAAAGATGGGGATACTAACAGCACTATTACCAGTCCGAGTAAAACTTGCGGCGGAAGAAAGGAACACCAGGAGTACTACAGGCAGACGGAGTAAACATTGCAGTCAAAGATGGGGATACTAACAGCACTATTACCAGTCCGAGTAAAACTTGCGGCGGAAGATAGGAACACCAGGAGTACTACAGGCAGACGGAGTAAACATTGCAGCCAAAGATGGGGATACTAACAGCACTATTACCAGTCCGAGTAAAACTTGCGGCGGAAGAAAGGAACACCAGGAGTACTACAGGCAGACGGAGTAAACATTGCAGCCAAAGATGGGGATATTAACAGCACTATTACCAGTCCGAGTAAAACTTGCGGCGGAAGAAAGGAACACCAGGAGTACTACAGACAGACGGAGTAAACATTGCAGCCAAAGATGGGGATACTAACAGCACTACTACCAGTCCGAGTAAAACTTGCGGCGGAAGAAAGGAACACCAGGAGTACTACAGGCAGACGGAGTAAACATTGCGGCCAAAGATGGGAATACTAACAGCACTATTACCAGTCCGAGTAAAACTTGCGGCGGAAGAAAGGAACACCAGGAGTACTACAGGCAGACGGAGTAAACATTGCAGCCAAAGATGGGGATACTAACAGCACTATTACCAGTCCGAGTAAAACTTGCGGCGGAAGAAAGGAACACCAGGAGTACTACAGGCAGACGGAGTAAACATTGCGGCCAAAGATGGGGATACTAACAGCACTATTACCAGTCCGAGTAAACCTGCGGCGGAAGAAAGGAACACCAGGAGTACTACAGGCAGACGGAGTAAACATTGCAGCCAAAGATGGGGATACTAACAGCACTATTACCAGTCCGAGTAAAACTTGCGGCGGAAGAAAGGAACACCAGGAGTACTACAGGCAGACGGAGTAAACATTGCGGCCAAAGATGGGGATACTAACAGCACTATTACCAGTCCGAGTAAAACTTGCGGCGGAAGAAAGGAACACCAGGAGTACTACAGGCAGACGGAGTAAACATTGCAGCAAAAGATGGGGATACTAACAGCACTATTACCAGTCCGAGTAAAACTTGCGGCGGAAGATAGGAACACCAGGAGTACTACAGGCAGACGGAGTAAACATTGCAGCCAAAGATGGGGATACTAACAGCACTATTACCAGTCCGAGTAAAACTTGCGGCGGAAGATAGGAACACCAGGAGTACTACAGGCAGACGGAGTAAACATTGCAGCCAAAGATGGGGATACTAACAGCACTATTACCAGTCCGAGTAAAACTTGCGGCGGAAGATAGGACCACCAGGAGTACTACAGGCAGACGGAGTAAACATTGGAGCCAAAGATGGGGATACTAACAGCACTATTACCAGTCCGAGTAAAACTTGCGGCGGAAGAAAGGAACACCAGGAGTACAACAGGCAGACGGAGTAAACATTGCAGCCAAAGATGGGGTTACTAACAGCACTATTACCAGTCCGAGTAAAACTTGCGGCGGAAGATAGGAACACCAGGAGTACTACAGGCAGACTGAGTAAACATTGCAGCCAAAGATGGGGATACTAACAGCACTATTACCAGTCCGAGTAAAACTTGCGGCGGAAGAAAGGAACACCAGGAGTACTACAGGCAGACGGAGTAAACATTGCAGCCAAAGATGGGGATACTAACAGCACTATTACCAGTCCGAGTAAAACTTGCGGCGGAAGATAGGAACACCAGGAGTACTACAGGCAGACGGAGTAAACATTGCAGCCAAAGATGGGGATACTAACAGCACTATTACCAGTCCGAGTAAAACTTGCGGCGGAAGATAGGAACACCAGGAGTACTACAGGCAGACGGAGTAAACATTGCAGCCAAAGATGGGGATACTAACAGCACCATTACCAGTCCGAGTAAAACTTGCGGCGGAAGATAGGAACACCAGGAGTACTACAGGCAGACGGAGTAAACATTGCAGCCAAAGATGGGGATACTAACAGCACTATTACCAGTCCGAGTAAAACTTGCGGCGGAAGATAGGAACACCAGGAGTACTACAGGCAGACGGAGTAAACATTGCAGCCAAAGATGGGGATACTAACAGCACTATTACCAGTCCGAGTAAAACTTGCGGCGGAAGAAAGGAACACCAGGAGTACTACAGGCAGACGGAGTAAACATTGCAGCCAAAGATGGGGATACTAACAGTACTATTACCAGTCCGAGTAAAACTTGCGGCGGAAGATAGGAACACCAAGAGTACTACAGGCAGACGGAGTAAACATTGCAGCCAAAGATGGGGATACTAACAGCACTATTACCAGTCCGAGTAAAACTTGCGGCGGAAGATAGGAACACCAGGAGTACTACAGGCAGACGGAGTAAACATTGCAGCCAAAGATGGGGATACTAACAGCACTATTACCAGTCCGAGTAAAACTTGCGGCGGAAGAAAGGAACACCAGGAGTACTACAGGCAGACGGAGTAAACATTGCAGCAAAAGATGGGGATACTAACAGTACTATTACCAGTCCGAGTAAAACTTGCGGCGGAAGAAAATAACACCAGGAGTACTACAGGCAGACGGAGTAAACATTGCGGCCAAAGATGGGGATACTAACAGCACTATTACCAGTCCGAGTAAAACTTGCGGCGGAAGAAAGGAACACCAGGAGTACTACAGGCAGACGGAGTAAACATTGCGGCCAAAGATGGGGATACTAACAGCACTATTACCAGTCCGAGTAAAACTTGCGGCGGAAGATAGGAACACCAGGAGTACTACAGGCAGACGGAGTAAACATTGCAGCCAAAGATGGGGATACTAACAGCACTATTACCAGTCCGAGTAAAATTTGCGGCGGAAGATAGGAACACCAGGAGTACTACAGGCAGATGGAGTAAACATTGCGGCCAAAGATGGGGATACTAACAGCACTATTACCAGTCCGAGTAAAACTTGCGGCGGAAGAAAGGAACACCAGGAGTACTACAGGCAGACGGAGTAAACATTGCAGCCAAAGATGGGGATACTAACAGCACTATTACCAGTCCGAGTAAAACTTGCGGCGGAAGATAGGAACACCAGGAGTACTACAGGCAGACGGAGTAAACATTGCAGCCAAAGATGGGGATACTAACAGCACTATTACCAGTCCGAGTAAAATTTGCGGCGGAAGAAAGGAACACCAGGAGTACTACAGGCAGACGGAGTAAACATTGCAGCCAAAGATGGGGATACTAACAGCACTATTACCAGTCCGAGTAAAATTTGCGGCGGAAGATAGGAACACCAGGAGTACTACAGGCAGACGGAGTAAACATTGCGGCCAAAGATGGGGATACTAACAGCACTATTACCAGTCCGAGTAAAACTTGCGGCGGAAGATAGGAACACCAGGAGTACTACAGGCAGACGGAGTAAACATTGCGGCCAAAGATGGGGATACTAACAGCACTATTACCAGTCCAAGTAAACCTTGCCGCGGAAGAAAGGACCAACAGGAGTACTACAGGCAGACGGAGTAAACATTGCAGCCAAAGAGGGGGCACTAGCAGTACTACTACCAGACCGAGTAAACGTTGCGGCCAAAGAGGGAGACACTAACAGTACTATTACCAGTCCGAGTAAAACTTGCGGCGGAAGATAGGAACACCAGGACTACTACAGGCAGACGGAGTAATATTGCGGCCAAAGAGGGGGACATTAGCAGTGCTATTACCAGTCCGAGTAAAACTTGCGGCGGAAGATAGAAACACCAGGAATACTACATTCAGATGAAGTAATATTGCGGCCAAAGAGGGGGACATTAGCAGTGCTATTACCAGTCCGAGTAAACCTTGCGGCGGAAGATAGGAACACCAGGAATACTACAGGCAGACGGAGTAATATTGCGGCCAAAGAGGGGGATATTACCAGTACTATTACCAGTCCGAGTAAACCTTGCGGAGGAAGATAGGAACACCAGGAATACTACAGGCAGACGGAGTTATATTGCGGCCAAAGAGGGGGACATTACCAGTACTATTACCAGTCCGACTAAACCTTGCGGCGGAAGATAGGAACACCAGGAATACTACAGGCAGACGGAGTAATATTGCGGCCAAAGAGGGGGACATTACCAGTGCTATTACCAGTCCGAGTAAAACTTGCGGCGGAAGAAAGGAACACCAGGAGTACTACAGGCAGACGGAGTAAACATTGCAGCCAAAGATGGGGATACTAACAGCACTATTACCAGTCCGAGTAAAACTTGCGGCGGAAGATAGGAACACCAGGAGTACTACAGGCAGACGGAGTAAACATTGCAGCCAAAGATGGGGATACTAACAGCACTATTACCAGTCCGAGTAAAACTTGCGGCGGAAGATAGGAACACCAGGAGTACTACAGGCAGACGGAGTAAACATTGCAGCCAAAGATGGGGATACTAACAGCACCATTACCAGTCCGAGTAAAACTTGCGGCGGAAGATAGGAACACCAGGAGTACTACAGGCAGACGGAGTAAACATTGCAGCCAAAGATGGGGATACTAACAGCACTATTACCAGTCCGAGTAAAACTTGCGGCGGAAGATAGGAACACCAGGAGTACTACAGGCAGACGGAGTAAACATTGCAGCCAAAGATGGGGATACTAACAGCACTATTACCAGTCCGAGTAAAACTTGCGGCGGAAGAAAGGAACACCAGGAGTACTACAGGCAGACGGAGTAAACATTGCAGCCAAAGATGGGGATACTAACAGCACTATTACCAGTCCGAGTAAAACTTGCGGCGGAAGATAGGAACACCAAGAGTACTACAGGCAGACGGAGTAAACATTGCAGCCAAAGATGGGGATACTAACAGCACTATTACCAGTCCGAGTAAAACTTGCGGCGGAAGATAGGAACACCAGGAGTACTACAGGCAGACGGAGTAAACATTGCAGCCAAAGATGGGGATACTAACAGCACTATTACCAGTCCGAGTAAAACTTGCGGCGGAAGAAAGGAACACCAGGAGTACTACAGGCAGACGGAGTAAACATTGCAGCAAAAGATGGGGATACTAACAGTACTATTACCAGTCCGAGTAAAACTTGCGGCGGAAGAAAATAACACCAGGAGTACTACAGGCAGACGGAGTAAACATTGCGGCCAAAGATGGGGATACTAACAGCACTATTACCAGTCCGAGTAAAACTTGCGGCGGAAGAAAGGAACACCAGGAGTACTACAGGCAGACGGAGTAAACATTGCGGCCAAAGATGGGGATACTAACAGCACTATTACCAGTCCGAGTAAAACTTGCGGCGGAAGATAGGAACACCAGGAGTACTACAGGCAGACGGAGTAAACATTGCAGCCAAAGATGGGGATACTAACAGCACTATTACCAGTCCGAGTAAAATTTGCGGCGGAAGATAGGAACACCAGGAGTACTACAGGCAGACGGAGTAAACATTGCGGCCAAAGATGGGGATACTAACAGCACTATTACCAGTCCGAGTAAAACTTGCGGCGGAAGAAAGGAACACCAGGAGTACTACAGGCAGACGGAGTAAACATTGCAGCCAAAGATGGGGATACTAACAGCACTATTACCAGTCCGAGTAAAACTTGCGGCGGAAGATAGGAACACCAGGAGTACTACAGGCAGACGGAGTAAACATTGCAGCCAAAGATGGGGATACTAACAGCACTATTACCAGTCCGAGTAAAATTTGCGGCGGAAGAAAGGAACACCAGGAGTACTACAGGCAGACGGAGTAAACATTGCAGCCAAAGATGGGGATACTAACAGCACTATTACCAGTCCGAGTAAAACTTGCGGCGGAAGATAGGAACACCAGGAGTACTACAGGCAGACGGAGTAAACATTGCGGCCAAAGATGGGGATACTAACAGCACTATTACCAGTCCGAGTAAAACTTGCGGCGGAAGATAGGAACACCAGGAGTACTACAGGCAGACGGAGTAAACATTGCGGCCAAAGATGGGGATACTAACAGCACTATTACCAGTCCAAGTAAACCTTGCGGCGGAAGAAAGGACCAACAGGAGTACTACAGGCAGACGGAGTAAACATTGCGGCCAAAGATGGGGATACTAACAGCACTATTACCAGTCCGAGTAAAACTTGCGGCGGAAGAAAGGAACACCAGGAGTACTACAGGCAGACGGAGTAAACATTGCGGCCAAAGATGGGGATACTAACAGCACTATTACCAGTCCGAGTAAAACTTGCGGCGGAAGATAGGAACACCAGGAGTACTACAGGCAGACGGAGTAAACATTGCAGCCAAAGATGGGGATACTAACAGCACTATTACCAGTCCGAGTAAAATTTGCGGCGGAAGATAGGAACACCAGGAGTACTACAGGCAGACGGAGTAAACATTGCGGCCAAAGATGGGGATACTAACAGCACTATTACCAGTCCGAGTAAAACTTGCGGCGGAAGAAAGGAACACCAGGAGTACTACAGGCAGACGGAGTAAACATTGCAGCCAAAGATGGGGATACTAACAGCACTATTACCAGTCCGAGTAAAACTTGCGGCGGAAGATAGGAACACCAGGAGTACTACAGGCAGACGGAGTAAACATTGCAGCCAAAGATGGGGATACTAACAGCACTATTACCAGTCCGAGTAAAATTTGCGGCGGAAGAAAGGAACACCAGGAGTACTACAGGCAGACGGAGTAAACATTGCAGCCAAAGATGGGGATACTAACAGCACTATTACCAGTCCGAGTAAAACTTGCGGCGGAAGATAGGAACACCAGGAGTACTACAGGCAGACGGAGTAAACATTGCGGCCAAAGATGGGGATACTAACAGCACTATTACCAGTCCGAGTAAAACTTGCGGCGGAAGATAGGAACACCAGGAGTACTACAGGCAGACGGAGTAAACATTGCGGCCAAAGATGGGGATACTAACAGCACTATTACCAGTCCAAGTAAACCTTGCCGCGGAAGAAAGGACCAACAGGAGTACTACAGGCAGACGGAGTAAACATTGCAGCCAAAGAGGGGGCACTAGCAGTACTACTACCAGACCGAGTAAACGTTGCGGCCAAAGAGGGAGACACTAACAGTACTATTACCAGTCCGAGTAAAACTTGCGGCGGAAGATAGGAACACCAGGACTACTACAGGCAGACGGAGTAATATTGCGGCCAAAGAGGGGGACATTAGCAGTGCTATTACCAGTCCGAGTAAAACTTGCGGCGGAAGATAGAAACACCAGGAATACTACATTCAGATGAAGTAATATTGCGGCCAAAGAGGGGGACATTAGCAGTGCTATTACCAGTCCGAGTAAACCTTGCGGCGGAAGATAGGAACACCAGGAATACTACAGGCAGACGGAGTAATATTGCGGCCAAAGAGGGGGATATTACCAGTACTATTACCAGTCCGAGTAAACCTTGCGGAGGAAGATAGGAACACCAGGAATACTACAGGCAGACGGAGTTATATTGCGGCCAAAGAGGGGGACATTACCAGTACTATTACCAGTCCGACTAAACCTTGCGGCGGAAGATAGGAACACCAGGAATACTACAGGCAGACGGAGTAATATTGCGGCCAAAGAGGGGGACATTACCAGTGCTATTACCAGTCCGAGTAAAACTTGCGGCGGAAGATAGAAAGACCAGGAATACTACATTCAGATGGAGTAATATTGCGGCCAAAGAGGGGGACATTACCAGTGCTATTACCAGTCCGAGTAAAACTTGCGGCGGAAGATAGAAAGACCAGGAATACTACATTCAGATGGAGTAATATTGCGGCCAAAGAGGGGGACATTACCAGTGCTATTACCAGTCCGAGTAAACCTTGCGGCGGAAGATAGAAACACCAGGAATACTACAGGCAGACGGAGTAATATTGCGGCCAAAGAGGGGGACATTACCAGTACTATTACCAGTCCGAGTAAACCTTGCGGCGGAAGATAGGAACACCAGGAATACTACAGACAGACGGAGTAATATTGCGGCCAAAGAGGGGGACATTACCAGTACTATTACCAGTCCGAGTAAAACTTGCGGCGGAAGATAGGAACACCAGGACTACTACAGGCAGACGGAGTAAACATTGCGGCCAAAGATGGGGACATTAGCAGTTCTATTACCAGTCCGAGTAAAACTTGCGGCGGAAGATAGAAACACCAGGAATACTACAGGCAGACGGAGTAATATTGCGGCCAAAGAGGGGGCATTAGCAGTGCTATTACCAGTCCGAGTAAATCTTGCGACGGAAGATAGGAACACCAGGAGTACTACAGACAGACGGAGTAATATTGCGGCCAAAGAGGGGGCATTAGCAGTGCTATTACCAGTCCGAGTAAACCTTGCGGCGGAAGATAGGTACACCAGGAGTACTACAGGCAGACGGAGTAATATTGCGGCCAAAGAGAGGGACATTACCAGTACTATTACCAGTCCGAGTAAAACTTGCGGCGGAAGATAGGAACACCAGGAGTACTACAGGCCGACGGAGTAATATTGCGGCCAAAGAGGGGGCATTAGCAGTGCTATTACCAGTCCGAGTAAACCTTGCGACGGAAGATAGAAACACCAGGAATACTACAGGCAGACGGAGTAATATTGCGGCCAAAGCGGGGGTTATTAGCAGTGCTATTACCAGTCCGAGTAAACACTGCGGCGGAAGATAGGAACACCAGGAGTACTACAGACAGAAGGAGTAAACATTGCAGCCAAAGCGGGGGTTATTAGCAGTGCTATTACCAGTCCGAGTAAACACTGCGGCGGAAGATAGGAACACCAGGAGTACTACAGACAGAAGGAGTAAACATTGCAGCCAAAGCGGGGGTTATTAGCAGTGCTATTACCAGTCCGAGTAAACACTGCGGCGGAAGATAGGAACACCAGGAGTACTACAGACAGAAGGAGTAAACATTGCAGCCAAAGCGGGGGTTATTAGCAGTGCTATTACCAGTCCGAGTAAACACTGCGGCGGAAGATAGGAACACCAGGAGTACTACAGACAGAAGGAGTAAACATTGCAGCCAAAGCGGGGGTTATTAGCAGTGCTATTACCAGTCCGAGTAAACACTGCGGCGGAAGATAGGAACACCAGGAGTACTACAGACAGAAGGAGTAAACATTGCAGCCAAAGCGGGGGTTATTAGCAGTGCTATTACCAGTCCGAGTAAACACTGCGGCGGAAGATAGGAACACCAGGAGTACTACAGACAGAAGGAGTAAACATTGCAGCCAAAGCGGGGGTTATTAGCAGTGCTATTACCAGTCCGAGTAAACACTGCGGCGGAAGATAGGAACACCAGGAGTACTACAGACAGAAGGAGTAAACATTGCAGCCAAAGAATCGGGACACTAGCAGTACTACTACCAGACCGAATAAACATAACGGCCAAAAAGGGGCGCATTAATAGTACTACTATTAGAACGAGTGGACATTACGGGTGAAGGGGGAACACAGAGTTATAGCTGCGCGCGGAAAATATTTGCAATACTCTCAGTGTGCTTCTACTATTTCTCTCTACAGCCGCAATGTTTGCTCTGCGGATAGTAACAACAAAGTTTCTTTTAAACGTGTACATTTCATATTTGAGTTTTTCTTATTCACGTAGACGATACTCTGTCAATGTTTATAAAATATATAACAGATTGTTCCACTTTTGAGTAGTGTTTTAACGTCATTGTAAAACTAATAAATAAAACGTTTTATTCTGATTTGGTGTAATCCTAGCGTAAAAGCACGTGTAATGAAGTTTTTTTTCATCAGGTTGAATTTTATTTAAATTTTACTTCAAAAGAAAAGAGCAACTTAATTACTTATACATGTCCATACAGAGAAAATATATAAGTGAGTTTCCAATACACTCAGTTTAATTTGAAATGTCTTGACATAACTCTGTTATTGTAAGAAATCTGAAGAAGACATAAAGAGATAGACAGAGATAAGCATTAAAGTGTGTATATGGAATTCAACGATGTTGTAGTTACTACATTGTTTTACACTGTAAAATTGTAGAATAACATAATATTATTACTCTGTATAACATTTTATGTTACAAACTGTTGAAATTTAAAAAGGATTTCATTTAAAGTTTTATGCAATGCATAATATGGCCTTAAAGCACGAAAGTTTTCTTAGTTAATATTCAACTACCGACCTTCAATTTCTGTCACACTACTACCGCCGTTGTGCTTCGCAGGCACGAAGGGTCTAAGTGTGATTTATTGTGTGGTTTAACAATTTATTTTGCATTTAGTTTATAAACATTATTTTTGAATATATTCTGATTGCAAGTGACTAGGGTAAACATAACTTTATGAGATCAGCTATTTTTTATTTACTCTTTGAAAACTGTAGACTTACTTTCTACAGATTTTGGCGCAGCTTAGCTTAAAATAGCACGATTATTAATATACACTAATTATTTTTCGTTCACTGATTGTACACTTAACTTTATATACAAGATAACATTTGACACATTATATGTTTTTTTATGGAAACTGACTATAGAAATAATAATTCAATTTTGATACCAGTCTTTACAAAGCGACTCAGAACATTCTAGACATATTGGCTGTAGACAGCTTACAAAGTGTATCTATTATTTCTATGTTTCGTTGTTGGACAAATTTTCCATTGTTTATAACAATTTTTTTATACAAATAGAAAATTTTCTAAATTTCTGGATGTTGCGATTCTTTGAAATCATCTTCATCGTCTGATGCAGTTTCTTGAGATTCGGTATCATGATCTCTTTGCTAGATTACTTCTTCAATCTTTCGCACAGTTCCCCTATTCTCTTTGATGCCTTCTAAAAGTTGTTCATCAGATACAGCAACTGAATCACTGTCTTCTTTTGCTAACCCGAAGCTGATGATATCTTCTAAATAACTTTCATATATTTCTACTGTCATATATTTATTTTCTAGTTTCATTAGTTGAAACTTGTATCCTTTTTAATTCAAAAGGTCCAGGTCTATCTATTCTTTCAGTTGATGTAATTAATTTCTATAATGACACGTAAATAAGAAAAAAAAAGAAATACTCAAAAGTTGAATGCCTTTGAATCACAAACGAAGTTTCATATTATTATAAAACGAATACAATGCATAAAATTGTACAAACAACACTAACACCATGAACAAATTTACTAAATATAAAGCTACAGAATTCCATAAACCTTGAAGGAGTATAAGGGGGGAGAAACTAAACAACCCCAAAGGTACCAGTGCCTGTCAGGCACGACGATGGCGGTTAAAGGTTAATGTATTTAAAGCGTCGTGTATGTAAAACCTCAATGTACACCAAAACGTAATCTATTTAAAGTTGTCGAGATAGTTTATATCCGTCAATACACATCGGACATACAAATAGCTATTCTGACATTACACACTGTGGCCCAGAAGAGATTTGAGAAATTGGAAAATCGTTAGCAGTAACTATTCAATCTTTTTGACAAACTTGAGATTCATCAACATAACGTAGTTGTCATGGTTCCTCCTATTCGCAAGTATTACGTTTTCCAGACTATTTTTATTATTGTTATATGTTTAGATTATTTATAATTATATGTTAGTATTATTTAATTAAAAGGTTTTACGGATTTGTAAGAAATTGATAACAAATAAGCTTAAAACAAGTGGAAATATTATTTTTACTACAATAATGTTTTCAATAAAGGTAAATATTTTCATAGTCATCACGCTAATGATTGATATATTAGTAAACTAAATCACTTGCAAATAATTTCTTATATTATTTATAATATTATAAACTAACTGTCTACCACGAAATAATTCTAACTGTAGAAAATATCCACTACTGTACACCTAGGAGAAATATTTAAAAAGTGAAGAAATTGTAATAAAAAGGCTAAAGGGAAGGTTTTAGATATTTTAAAAATAGATAGTCGTTTAAATGTATAGCAAAAAATATTGATTTGGAAACTATTATTTCAGGCATTTTATTGTGTCATACGATTTTTCTCTTTTTTTCGCTTTTTGAATTTGAAATATATATATATATATATATATATATATATATATATATATATATATATATATATATATATACATATATATCGCCTCTATACGTAGGTGTTTCTGCCGCTTTATGATTTCCTAATTAAGGAGTTCTTTGTCTCAAAACGTTTCTAGCTTGATCTGAGAAAAACATTCCTTCCTTATTAAAGTGTTAATGAATAATACCTGAGTGTTTGTACTAAAAATTGACACAATTAAATTGTTCCGAACTATTAGCAAAAATAGATCTATTAAAACAATTTAACGAGACTATTTTCATCCTCGAAGAAAAAAAAATCATTTTTGTAGTGATTTTAATTTTATCTTGTATGTAGTAATGCATTCATGACTTCGAAGGGAAGGTGAAGGCGATATCTCAAAAGAAGAATTCATTCTACTGGAATCTAAGGGGGAAAACCCCTGTAAAATCTTGTATTTATGACAAATAAATGAATCGATTTGTCGTTACTATTTGTTACTGTGTAAATAAACATTAAGGTTCGTAAAAATTCACCCTTTTAAAAAAAAATCTTATATTTTATATATTGAACTTCATAGAATAATTGTAACAAAACTCAAAAACAATGTAAAATATGTAATTAAACACGCTAATAAGTGATTTGTATAGTGTCATGTTTTATGTTTTAAAAAGTGAACATAATAGGCCTACATAAATTACCAAGAAAGATTTCATTATTTTCATCTTCAATTGACTGATGTTCAATGTCTGTGTCATCAAATTCAGATAATGTCTCGCTTGTGGTCCAATTTTTGTGTCACTCTTCCATTTGGACAGGCATATTACTGCGTGGATGAATGGATATCAACTAGAAAATGTCCGAGCCTCTTTAATAGTTAAATATGCTTGAACCGTTGCTCCATCCCCTTGAAAATATTTTCTTTCAAAATCAAACTTCTTGTAAACTTTTTTATTTCATAAGCACATAATTATATCTCTTTTAATTTCAAAACAACCTTATTTACTCTTAATAAATTTACTCTTTATTTAAATTAAACTCTTTCAAAATTACTCGGTTTATTCCAATTACTCTTTGTTAAAAATTACTCGTTCAAAGTTACTCTGTTTCAAAATTCCTCTTTGTTTGTCAACATTACCTTACATATGCCCTAGCTATATTTTTCACAATCCAATCTCTAGGATTTATGAATACCGCTTACTTCCTGTAAGCCAAAAAATTTCAACATTATCGACGCTATTTATCTACATATTCTCCTCTCAATTTCACAACTTTAAGCATGTACCATTGCCTCATAACCTTTCGTTATCTCTACAATATTTCGTACATCTCATACCTCTTTTGGATTTCAAAACCCATACTTTGAAAATCCAATTACATTATTCTTAAATTAAAACCCATATTTTAATTTAAAAATTATATAGCTAGCATGTTGACACACAAAGGATTATATGTATACTGTTACATCTTAAAACTTCTTTCAAATATTTCTGTAAACGAATTGAATTAATTTCTTTTTGCTAAGCTCTTAATATTTAAAAATAAGAATTGAAATTAAACGGAACCTACGCTTGCACATTTATACACAATTTTGGTCAAGTGTATAGTCTGTTGATTCCCCATAAGTCATTGAATCGGTGTAGTATTGTGTGTTTTTGAGATTAGTCCTAGTCTCTCTCATGTAGAATATGTATAGTATGTCAACGTGCACTTTGACATACAATGTGAGTGTTGTCGTGGAGTATAAATTCTGTACAAAGGCACATTCGTCTTTTCCTTGTTAATTTATTCCTCTTTTTAAAAATAAAGCTCGCATATTTCCAAATTTAAAATTTTAAGAAATTTCAACTATTTTAGAAGATAAATTTTGCTTGAAATAATTTTATATGATTATTATACAACTTATACATTTAAATTTCAATACCTTTAAAATTAACTCATAAATTTATATTTTATTAAACCTTACTATTAAAATCATATTACTGTTAATTTCAATTATAATTTTCCTTTTTTTTTATATTTTAATTCCTCTTTTGACAAAGTTTTATTATTAAATCATTTTGTTTAATAGAATTGCTTTCAGAAAATCAACGAGAATATATTCCTTATCCAGAAAGTCAAGCAAACTCGAAATATTTAAACAGGCTCGCAGCTGTGTAAACAATTGTACTCTACAACCGGCTTTCAAAGCCATGCACAAACTTTCAAAAATCTAAAACTTACTAAGCACAGACATGACGAATATTTTAAACAACAAGAGTCTCTGACCTTGACTACAATACAAGTAAAAACAGGTTATAACTGGTTTTCTCCCCTATCTTTACCAAAGTGTTTACACAAGCTACCCGCTACATCCTTTTGCGTTCAACTTATACATTTTACAAAATTTTACAAAACTTACACTGTTAAATTTACCTTTTGAATATATTTAATGAAATCGGTTATTTTCAACCATTATTAAATTTTCTTTCCACCAACACACAAATTTACATTTCAAATTTTTATAGCAGAGTTGCGCATTTTGTGTAACGGTTTATAATTAAACAAATTGAACTTTATTTAGTTTTAATTCTTAAAAAAGTTAATATTCACTTCTAGCTTACAGTTCAGGCGTAACGAGACGTCTGTCTGTAACGCAATTGAAGCTATAACTCCGTTAGATTAAAATAGTTTAAATTACCAAGTTAAATCATTTAAATTAGCAGAATATTATTACATTAATTCTTAAGGCTTGTTAATCTGAAATGCAAGGAATTGTGCGCTGGTAAAATAATGACTCTTTTAAATTCAATTAAAGCAAATTACAATCTTTTATTTTAAGATAGACAGATAAAATAAATTATAATCATGACACATATATTTTTAACACTCAGTTACGGATTGCGGAACATTTTATATTCTACTTATGAATTTTTAAGGATAGCAATCTATCAATTAATTAATCAATCAATGGCTGAAAATGAACATGTATTCGAGTTTACTTGCCTTTTTATATAATCAAATTTAATAATTCAAAGTGAACATAATGGCACCAAAAGATGCGTAATTACAGTTAAGCTAATTAGTTGAAAAGTTCAATGTTCATTAATTAGAATTCTGCTGTGAAACATTTTAAATTTTGAAATAAAGTTTTAAAGTATTAAATCGCCCACTTAGCTGTATTCACATGTCGTAACCTCGCTTCCTCCTCGTGGAAAAGTCTCGGTAAAAGCCTTGTATCATCCTCGTGGAAAATCCTCGGGAAATGCCATCAATACGTCAGCGTCCCATCTGGTACCTGGTATCGTACGCCGTGTTCTAAGCCATGAATATACGAAAATAAAACTTTACATTAATTAAAATTTAAAAAAAAACAAATAAATTTCCTTGCTCTTTCGAGACGTCCGTTCCCTTTTACATCTTGGCCAAATGAGAGAGATATATTAGTTGCGTGCAACCTTCCTACCTATCGCGCATCCGGGGGGCGCATCCCTAGCTTGATTACTTGTTTTAATCTTTTCTCGTTAGATGTCACTATCAGCCAGAGATCTCATTAAAATATTTCTCATACATAACAATTTTTTTTACATAGTCATATATTATTACAATTTTGAATCTATTCTCGTTTATTTTCTGAAATTTGCTAATTTAATATGAAACCCCGTCTAAAGTGTGTTACAAACTGTTTAATCGAACAAACGCAGATCATGTTTGTTTGTTCTCTAAATATTGTTGTTTTACGAATCGACTTTATACAAAAGGAGTCAAGCGCGAATAAAAGATTACTTTTTTCTTAGTATTAACGATAGTAAAATTCACTGAAAATTCCTAAAGGATTATTTTCGTTTCAAATTTCTTATGATTGTCATATTTAGTGAATTGGATTTACGCCACTGATTTTATGAATGCATTTTACGCATGACTTACCTAGATGTCATTTGTAATATACATTATTGAATCAATAAATAGACTTTAGGAAAATTAAAGTACGAGTATAGTTCTACAACTGTCGGCTAAAATGATAACTGGCATTATTTGAAAAGCGATAGGTAATACATAAAACCAACTCATACTTTTTATAGTGATCCAAACACGAATTTTATTTTTTTGTTGTTAATACATCTGTGACCGATGACTGATATCTGACCTCGTTTTTACGAGACTTAGAAATAATAGTGATACAGCACAAAAAATTGCAAACAGGCAGAAAAATTATGGGTGAAAAATGAAATAAACAATTTATATAAAAAGAAAAATATTTTAACTAATGAATTATATAATTTACATTTAAAGTTAGCTTTTTTTATGCATAATTTGAAATGGGAAGAAAAATATAATAAAATAATAACACATGTAAATCAGATTAGAACTATAAAAATGAACAATATAATTGAAAAACTTGAGAATTTAAAATTTGAATATAAAAGAAAAGAAGAAATTGTAGTTAAATATCATAATTTTCATCCTAATGTGGTTAATCTATCACAAATTACATTTAATAGTTGTGAACTAAAAATTTTGAAAAATAATAAAGTTAATTTAATGAGAAATATTATGAAAGACATTAATAATGTCATAATGGATACTGAATTGGCTATTAGTAAATTAGATGATAACATACAAGAAGATACTAGGATTGCAGCAAGTTATGAATTAAAGAAAATTATTAAAAACAGTGAGGTTATTGTTTCATACAAGAAAAAATATTCAGAAATTATTAATATTAAACAAAAATTACAATATAATAATTTGATTGCGGTAAAAGCAGACAAAAGTAATGCTATTGTTATAATTGATCAAAATGAACATATTGCCGAAACAGAAAAATATATAAATGAAAATAAATTTTGTATTTTAGATAAAGATCCTACTAGAAAATTTCAAAATGAAATAAAAAATTTAATAAACACATCCTATAAATTATTTAATAAAAATAATTTTCATAATTATATAAATGATAATCCTAAAATTCCGATAATGAATGGACTTATTAAACTCCACAAAATAGATAGGCCAATTAGACCTTTAATAAATTTTATAAATGCTCCATATTACAAAATATCAAAAATTATAGCCAGTATTATTAAGGATAAAGTAAAACATAATAATAATTATACTATTAATAATTCAATTAATCTTATTGAACATTTAAATCATATCAATATAGATAAAAATACGAAGTTGATATAATTTGATATTAAAAATATGTATTCTAACGTTCCTATCAAAGAAACTATTGAAATAATAAAATCTAAAATTTCACAATATGAAAAAGATAAAAAATTAATTTTAGAAATTGTTAATAAATTGAAATAAATATTAAATCAAAACTATTTTTCATATAATAATAAAATTTATAGACAGGAACATGGTTTACCTATGGGTTCCCTTTTATCTACTATAGTTTCTGGAATATTTTTACAAGAAATAGATAGTAATGTAAATGCAATTATAAAAAAATATGATAAAAATGGGCATTGGCATAGACATGTGGATGATGGGTTATATGTATCAAATAATAATAATATTAATTTAGTAAATCTATTAGATGAAATAAATAAAATGAATAATAGTATCGATTTTACATATGAAATGGAAAATAATGGTAAAATAAATTTCCTAGATATAACAATAATTAGAAATGAAACGAGTTTAGAATATATGATTTATCGTAAACCTACACAAACCAATCAAATAATACCTAATTATACCTATTATGAAAAAACATAATATACCAGATAGCCGTAGAAAATGGTTACAAAAACAAAACAGTTGATAAATAAATTTTAATATATTACAAAAACAAATAAAAAATAATATTCATTACAATAGTAGTAATATTAATAATACTGTTTGGAGTACTTTTACTTACACTGGTTTTAAAATAAAAAATATTTCTAGAATACAGAACTAATAATAGATTAATAAATATAATTAATCATAATAATAATATAAATAGTAGGCCTATACATGAGAAAAATGGAGTATATAAATTAGAATGTGAATTTTGTAATAAAGTTTATATAGGACAAACAAAGAAAAAATTGAAAGAAAGGTATAAAGAACATTTTAATGCTTTTTTAAAACCAAATATTTATAAGTCTAATGTCGCTACCCATTGTATTAATAATAATCATATGTTTCATAATATAAATAATATGAAAATTATAAAAGAAATAAATAAAGGGTTAAAAATGAACGTATGTGAAGCTTTTGAAATTTACAAGCATAATATTGATAACAAATTGATAGATGAACAAATTCAAATACGTTCTAACTTTCATTCTATATTCAAGGTATATAATGTTGTGGCAGCAGTGGAATAGGTTTGGCAATATTGTAATAGATTTGGCATCTGTGTAATGCTTTATCTAGTAGCTTCATATTTATTAGACAGTTCTTTTATCATTCTTAGTTTGTAATTCCTACGGATGTTGATAATGTCAACCAACGAAAAGCTTTGAATGTATTATTCAATAAATTATTAAATATATATATATATATGTATATATATTTGTTTATAATATAATATTATAGTACATAGTATATAGATATGTATATAGATGTATGTAATAGTATAGATAAGATATGAATATATATATATATATCTATATATACATGTATATATACATGTACATCTATATATATGTATATATATATATATATATATATATATATATATATATATAGGTAAGTAGAATTATGTGTTTGTGTGTGTGTGTGTGTGTGTCTTTGTTAGCGTTTACTCAAAGAAAGAAAATAATAGCGTAAGCGCTATTCAGTAGTCGCTTAGCGTATTTTTTTCAATTTTTTAATTACCTTCAGCCTCATGAAACTCTATGCTAATGTAAGAAAATAACAGGAGACCAAATAACTATTGTTTATGCATTTCCATAGATTGTATAGTGCCATTTTGATTTGGCATTTGAATTAACCCTTTATAGTATAGATACTCATAGAACCATAACATCGGACAGAAAGGTAAGTAGGCTACAGTAAGAAAAAGAAAGATTGGTCTTATTATATTATTTATTGTATAAAATCTCTTTCAAACATACCTTTACAGAAACCAGCAAATGTGGTTTATCTAGTTTAGGATAAAACTTTATTTAATCTGTTATTGGAGCATATATGTATATGTATGCACGCGCGGGTGGGTGTCTGTATACCTTTAGGTCACTCTAATATATTTGAAAGAAACGTTACAAGTTTTCTTCTTTAAAACAATGTAGTTGTATAATCCTAACCTTTAATTAAGGGTTCAGAATAACCCACTTCTACTGAATATTTCTGAAAACCGGCAGAAACCATATTGTCTGGTTGGAGTCTATTCTTATACGGAACGGACCGTACACTAGTACAACCCGCCGTTGGTATGTAAGGCCTTCGTGCTCCTATAAACTGGAGCCAAAACCGTGGTACCAAATTGCCGGTCTGAGCGCCGACGCAGGGCAATGGTGAAGTTTTCTTCTTTATAACAATGTATTTTTAGTTGTAGTTCCTTGATGAAAGACTAGCTTACCTTTTACTTTGACTAGTTTACTTTAATATTATTTTATCAGTATACTGTTTACATCTAGAATCATTATTCAAAACGTTTGAAAAATAATCAATTTATTATATTAAATATCGTTTTGTAACTACACTTATTCAACACGATGTTTAAATATTTATTTCGTTAGTTATTTAAGTTTCAATATGTCGTTAAATCTGCAAATGTTTACAAATATAATCACTGTATATTTCCCATAGTTTTTTAATTACACTTAATACTCAAAAAAGTGTTACAGTATACTATTTACAATTATAATAAGATACTTTACGATCTACGGTCTAATCAAACCGTATAATATTCCTGCATTACATTTACTTTAATAGCGATAAAGTTAAACCGAACCATTTTGAGAAATAATTTAAAGGTAGTAATAATAATTACTAACTTTAGATATTTATAGAAATATTACTTCCCATTTATTAACTTCAAGTTTTACGTTGATCGCCTGCGGAGCGGCATAGTGATAACCCGTATTTGGTTATTTAAAGTCCGTGTATTACGATTATTTGAATGTCGCGTATTTGGTTATTTCACAGCTGCGTATTCTGGCTAGATGAACTTTGGTCATTTGAAGTAACCGCATTTGAAATTATCTAGCAAGTTGTTATAACCAAATGTTCGTTACCTATTTTATACGAGTTTGTTGTAGTGAAATATAACTTTGTATGGCATACAGGATTTCTGATGTTTCTCATTAGTTACAGCCTTACTAGATACCTATGTTATGGTTGTGCAGTGCACTTGCATTGCATCTCATGAAATTGCAGGTGTAACTATTATGAGTCTATTGCTTCTATCGTATATAATTAGAAAATCGACGTTACGTTTCACAGTTGATAGTCTGTCATATAGAGTTATTGTAGTGAGAATATATGAGTTGGGTAATTTTTCATTCTGTTAGAAACTGCTGATGACCAATAGATATTCGTCTGCCAGACTGTACTCATTTTGAGACGGAATAGAATTTATGTTATGGTCTAGAGCACCAAGAGTCAGGGGTACCGGGGTTGAACCTACGCGGTCAGTGTGAGCTATCTGAGACTGAGATTCTCTAGACCATTTAAATGCATTTTAACAATTACGCTAAATTATTCTTAGTTAGGAGAGCCTTAGACAGATTTAGGTGTGGAACCAATTGCAAAACTAATTGGTGTAAAAGAAAATTTTCCTCCAGATACTCTTTTGAAAACAAAGGATTTTCTGTCTCCTAACAGAAGCAACTAATTTCGGAGTCTCGCTAAACATCAATACGTTTCTTAACACTTTTCACTTTATTAACACATTTTATGTAAATTTATTATACATAAAATGAAGTTGTATAATCCTAACCTTTAATTAGCACAAGTATTTTGTAGTTCAGTAACGATGTAGTAAATTTTTATTAATTAGTTAACAGGTTATCGTGCTAATAATTATATCCCATGCCACAACCTTAACCGAATGTTTGCCGGATTAAGGAATAATAAACTTTTTTGGAGATTAAGAAAAGACCAATAAATTACTGTACAAAATAAACCAAATGTACTATAGTTTGTCAGGATTTATCAAGCCATGAAGTGTTCCTGAAACTGATATGTTCAACAACAACCCAAATTTCTTACAGTAATTTAAATTACAAAAAAAAAAAAAAATCATTTGTATCAAATATTTTTTATATAGTTATAATTTATATAAATCTTACAATCTCGGATATGTTTTATTTACATATTTACTTTATTACACGTATGCAACAATACTTCTCCGATTGTTAGAATGTTGCTAAGCAAATTAGATTTGAAAAGTGTGGAACAGATTTCATTGCCGGTTGCTTCTCAAAATGGTGAGTATTCCTCCCTTATCTTAAACAATAAGAATATACAAGATATAAAGTAAATGTAAATTGCTGTGATTAGCCCAACTACGGACTGTACTGTACAAGTTTCCGTATACTTAGATATCAGTCAGACTAGCGTAATTGGACGGTACTAAAAACCGTGCCGTTCAGAAGAATCCACTACTACTGAATATTTCTGAAAACTGGCAGAAACCATATTGTCTGGTTGGAGTCTATTCTCATAAGGAACGGGTCGTACACTAGTACAACCCGCAGTTGTTATGTAAGGCCTTCGTGCTCCTATAAACTGGAGCCAAAACCATGGTACCAAATTGCCGGTCTGAGCGCCGACGCAGGGCAATGGGGGTCTGTCGTAAAATCAATATAATTCAGGTTTTCATTCTTCAAAGACAATTGTTTGTTTTGTAGGCCACCAATTACCTTTAGTTAGGCTACAGAATATATATTCCTCTCAGAATTACTGGAACGCAAAAACCTACTAAATTAAAAAAAAAAAACATGGTGTTTCAGAATATATATCCCTGCGGTCTTTGAAGATACTCTGATTGGAAAAGAGCATCAAGACATTTCTCTTGCTTGAGGAAAGTATACGCTCAGCGCGGGGAACACTCGTTATAATAGCTAACGACAACCACTGTTACATGTGAAAACGTACCCAATTACATTGCTTATTAACCAAAAACAAGCGTATCCACTTGCACCCAATGCAGATTATACTATAAACCCGAGTTGAAGTTGATCTACCTTAATCAAAGTATTTTGAGTTATTATGTCGTTATCTAGTTGCGCCGTTCGCCAAACTATTAAATATATATATATATATATATATATATATATATATATATATATATATATATATATATATATATATACATACATACATATATATATATATATATGTATATAATACATAATTGTATATAGAAAAAGTGAGAGTTAGAAATAGAAAGGGGTTGTACAAACTTGAAAGTATTTTGAGTTTTAAAACAAGGACCAGAATATAAAACATTTCTGATATAAAATGTTTGTTATACTCCAAAAAAGGACGCGGGGTGACTACATAGTACATAAAATTACTTAATGACTTTTAAATTAAATAAAATCGCTGTAAGTGCCAGTAGCATGCAAACATGATATGTAATTTTTAATTGAATAAAATTTAAAAAATGACTTTACAAAAATTTCCTTTTTGCAATTCAGGAGCACATCAATTCTCGATGGGAGCGATCAGAAGATTGACCGAGGTTAAAAATATAATGGTTACAGCTCCAAATATCATTCCAATATTTTCGCGGTAGTAAAATGAGTAAGTTCTAATATTTCGTGTTTCGCAGTATTAAATTGATTTTAAAGAGCAGAAACGGAAGAATATGTTTTAGCTGGTTTATAACAGTAGTCACTGCCACGTAGTTATTTGACTCTATTTACGGTGTCCTAAACATATAGATGACTAAAAATATTTTACCAGTATTCTTTATTACGAGTTTGGTACGTATTTCTTTGAGAGACAGTTAGAAATTCTGTTTAAATAGTACAGTACATATCCAGGACATATAGTTGTATGTGTGTGTGTGTGTGTGTGTGTGTGTGTGTGTGTGTGTGTGTGTGTGTGTATGTGTGTGTGTGTGTGTGTGTGTGTGCGTGTGTGTGTTGCAACATCCCACCCGCTCTCACGTTACGCTCGTTTCTACTCGAGCGTTCTTTAATTTGCCTTGTGTTCCTTCGTCGTGGCCGCGCCTAAGCACAAACCACGACCCGCTGATTCCTACCTTACAGTTTGTATGATCCCCCCAAAATGGTTACCATTATTTTGTAGGGTTTTTAATATTCATACTTGTCAGTAAGTTAGTCAGCTGGAAAGAAACAATATTAGCATTAACACACAAAAAATTCCAAATACTCTTACCATGTTCGAAGATCTGCAGATACAGCAAGGTAACGTGCAAACTATAATCATGTTTAAGTTACCTTTTTAAAGGCTCTTATGTTTTTAAACATGATCTGCCAGTAGACCACGTCTCTGGGCTTTAATATAAAAAACCATCTAATATTCAGAATAGCTCAATATTTTTAAATAAATTTGTCCTCAGGAGAGAACTCTGGAAAAACATTAGACTCTGAATTTTATATGATTTATTAATTACTGAGGTTTAATTAATGTTGTGATTTGATTTAACAATCATTATTTATTAGTTGGATAAAACTATAAGTTTTATTTGTTGTTCAACACAGGATAAATTTAAATACCAAACGTTTTTATAATACATCTAACTACTGTTTCAAACTAAAAAATAAATTTATCATCAACTGAAATATCCCATAATATCTTGTTACCATTAATTTATTTTTCTTATGTATATTGACAAATTATTTCATAAACTTGTCTTATACTTTACATATTTATTTACTAAATTGTATATTGAAATCAAATAATCATATTTATTTCTTTAAACAAAACAAACTCTCCTAGTCTAACATAATGAAAATTTGCATCCTTTAATTTTACAAGTGAATTGGTAAATTACAATTTTTATATCAATAAGCTCAAAATTGGTATAATTCATTAAATTTTTCCTTTCTAAAAATGACTAATTTATGGCCGAAACCACTTTGTGAATTTAAATTTAATATTTTTCATTATGCTTTTCATGTCCAAGCCAGTATATAGCGGTTAACATATTTATTGAGCAATAGACATGTATGAATCTGTCCCTCATTGCTACACTGACTTGTTCATTTCATCTTATTCTTTAAGCATTTTTAACATACAAATTATTTCCATTTTATTTAACATTTACTTAAAAATTTTAATTAGAGTGAAGCCATTGTTTAATTTTATTTTACTGAAATTTATGAATTTAATAATTTTAACTGACTAAATTTGACGTTATATTTATTTAATAGAGAAAATGACTTGCCAAGAGTTTCACTGTCCAATCCTAGGTTCCCTTCGTCTTGAATCCGGGTTCCTGGGCACTGGAAGTAGCCATCCCTGGTAAGGCGGTGTAAGTCCTACTCCATTCTCCGCTGATCCTCATGTCCCGGAGGCTGAGTCTGAAGCCCTGGATCGAATTAGACGGTAGAAACATGGTTGTACGGATTCATCTGGCCCTTGGTGTGGATCTAGGCCCATCCCGGAATTACGACCGACGGTACCTTGTATTAAAACATTTTTATAGATTGCCTTACAAGCTCTTGTGTTGCTGTTTTCATTGCGCGATGTAACCTTCCTCCCACTCTCAGCTGGTCGCTATCACCGTGCATTTGTCTTGTACTGGGGGGTTGGACAAAGTATTCGATTAAACCTGCAATATTCTGTTATCGGTGTTGGAACACTGGAAAATGTCTATTTCTTTAAAATGACTATAACGTTTTTTGTTATTTAAGCTTTTTATATTTGGTTTTCACTATTGTTAGTTTGGATTTTGCTGGTCATATTGGAATGTCAGTGATTGGTGTAGGTGGCCTAGTTCTAAATTTAGCATTTTATGCTGTTTTTCGGCACTTAGAAATTTTTACCGTACTCCCGTTTGTGAAATTTAGTTAGTTATTACAATTTTCTTTTATTTTAATTTTTGTTTGCTTTAGTAATAATTATACAAGAATTTAGTAGCTTCTTCACTCTTTAAAATGTTTAATTAAAACAAAATTAAATCCTTATTACTTAATTTTTGATTTTGTTATTCAAAATTTGGAAATTGTCAATTTCTTAGCTTGAGTGGTCATTTTGACCATCTCAGTATGTGTGTGTGTGTGTGTGTGTGTGTGTGCGTAAGTGTATTTTTTCAAGTTGTATGAATTTGGGAATTAAATCCTGACAAACTGTTAGAAACAATTCGGTAACAGTCTGACAGTTTTTAATCGTCCCAAAAGGTCAGGTGAATGTAGCTTAGCATAAACAATTTAAATTTTACCCTAACTCATTAAACAATATACAAGAAAAAGCTCCTGTAGGATCTCTTACGTAGGACGGGTATGCCTATATGGTGAAATAATTTGTAAGCGTAATTATTCCTAAAATATTAGTTCTGATTTTCTTTACTAAAAATAGTTTACGTTATCGAACAATATTAAACTATTTGTTAAAATGTTCTTCATGGAGCAAACAATTTATATCTAAAGAGTGATGGAATGAGGTCATTGTTTATTATTACTACGCATGAATTTGCTAGTTTTCATTTGCAGCCTACAAAAATAACTTTGGTGAAGTTTTTTGTAGATCCAGACACAGGGCTCTGTCCCAAGTGGCTTAGGATGGCTCATAACCGAAGTATACTGTATGTGTGTATGTATGTCTTATGGACATCTAACCTACTAAACAGTAGTAAATATAATTTGGAGGGATTTTAAGGATATTCACAAGATGTTTAGATCCATCAACAGGATTCCACCCCAGAGGCTTAGGATGGTTTAGAAACATATGTATGTATATTGTGTGTATGTATATGTCTTATGAACGCTTAAACCTTTTAACATTGGTTAATAAAATTTAGAGTTAGTAAACATTCTTTAATTATTATTTATAACTGTTTAAATTTGATAAATTCTATTTACAATAATTGCTAACCCACGTATTGATATTAAAAGTATTAGGCCTATACCCGGTAATATTCATGTGAAATTTGAATCAACGAAAGCTGTGCAAAGGAACCTGACTAGCGACAAAAAAAACTTACGTCCAACTTGATCCGGGCAGAAATCAGAGATAACAAGTTCAAAGGAAGACGGTCTTATTCCACGAATATCTATGATTCCTGCAGATCTACATACTGGTTTCAAAGGACTACAATTGTTTTTCGTCTTGCGTTCGCAGTAAAAATAAACAAGGCCAAGGACAATCATTGACCTTTACTGGATTAAATTTGGAACATTCGAGCTTTAACCACAAACAAATATGTGCTCACGTGTTGGCACATCTAAAATTTGTAAGTTAATACGCCTAATGATATGAAAAAAAAACATTGTGTATCCTCTAGCATTACAGTAAATGAGATATAATTCTTTAGATTTTTATTGCTTTTCCTATTGCAAAAAAGATTACGGAAGCAGTAACGTGCGTTGCGTAACGCTAGTCTTTATTTAATTTTGTATAAATGTTCCTATGAGTGTATAGGCTGTTGATTAAAGGAACTAGCCTAGAAATTATTATATTGAAATTCACTTCTGAATTCCAATATAGTTTTAAGTTTGAAGGAATATTATTATCCTTTTTTAGGAAGGAAATGCTACTAACACACATAAGGGCTCATCCAATAACATAAAAATATTGCTGTTGTTTAAAATCTTTTCATTCAGAGTCACAATGGATATATCCTTCGGCATTCGGCGTCATTACTAGTCCAACTGTAACCTATATATTCTAAGACCATTTCGATAGTAAATTATTTTATATCTATTCTACAAACTAAATTTATTTATTGTGATACTATTTTTATTAAATATAACTCTTTCATTACTAACAGACTGCATTGTAAATATCAATATCAATATATAAATTTTGTAGCACACCTAATATCACATAAACATGAAATAAAGTACGAATATAACCTAACCATACTTGAAAGAAATAATAACCCAATAGAAATAAAATCACTAGAAAAATACCACAATTATAAAAACATACACAACAATTTAATAAACCTACAGACAACATATGCAGAAGACATACTATTCAAAAACATTATACACGCCACTCAAGAGAAAATGCGTGTAACATCAACAAATACCAACATCACGGACCGAACAGCCACATTAGAAAAATAAAGAAAAATTATGAGTTATTCGACAATGGTCAAATGACCGAAAGGTGCCTCATCACAGAAGGAAATAATTAATGCACTTAGGGGTGGATAAAATTATTTACAATAATAATATATTAACTTCATATATAAATATATATATATATATATATATATATATTTATTTATTTATTTTTGTATGCTCTGTAATGCTCTTCAAATCTTACTTTAAATGATCTGGTCGTTTTTCCTATGTAAAATGCGTTGCAGTCGTTGCATGTAATTTTTTAAATTCCTGATAGGTTATGATTTTCTGTAATGGTTTTGTGGTTTGTGTTATTAAAATATTTTATTATTTTGTTGTTTGGTTTGTATGTTGGAGTGTAGTATTCTTTTTTGTATATATTTGGTAATTTTTCTATTTTGTTATTGGTGTATTTTTATTTTAGGTAGTTTTTTTATTTTTATTTTTTTTGTGTTCAGGTTCTAGTGTTGTGTTGAGGTTAGGTTGTTTTGTAAATTTATTGTATATATGTTTTTTATAAGGTGTTTGTTGTTTCCATTTTCTAGTGCTATTTTTGTAATCTTATATAATTCTTCATTTAATTTTTGTTTGTTATCTTGTGTGTACTTTATTGCTTTATTTATCATGTTACTGTAAGTATTAATTTTGTGTGTCCAGGGGTGGTTTAATTTGTAGTGTATTTTGGTGTTGTTGGAAATGGGTTTTCTGTGTATTGCAGTTTCTCTTTTATTATTATTTATATTTAATGAAATGTCAAGATAGTTAATTGTTCTGCTTGTTTCTGTTTCGACGGTGAATTGAATGTTTCCGTTGTATATATTTAGTTTGTTTAGTATTACGATGTGTTCGTTGTGATTGGTAGGTTGGTATATTACAAGTGTATCGTCTACGTATCTTGTCCATAGTAAAATATTATGTAAGGAGCCTCATCACACAAGGTAAAATTATTGCACATAGTGGTGGATAAAAGTATTTACAATATTTAGTAATATATTACCTTAATAAAGTCAGTGCAACGGAAAAACAATAGACAACGTAAAATATCTATCTATCTATCTATATATATATATATATATATATATATATATATATATATATATATATATATATATATATATGATGAATTGTTACTATCTGGAGTACATCCGTTCATTCTGCAGTCCATAAATTCGCAGTTCCGACGTTTCGCTAGAATCTCATCCAGCATTGACGAGGTGAACCCAACAACAGTAGAAGAGCGAAACGTCGGAACTGCGAATTTATGGACTGCAGAATGAACGGATGTACTCCAGATAGTAACAATTCATCATATTTTTCCATCCGTGAAGGAATACGTATCAGCATATATATATATCCGCAGCCAAAACTCGCTTCTTGGCTCTACTCTCGCGCCTGCCAGTGGATAAAATCCCTGGAATTCATTTTTTAAAACCAACCATAATGATCTACCCCATTTTGATATATGTTAAGCTCATTATTATTTATTTCATCAATGTTAAAATTAATATAATTATTTTGCAATTGCTTAAATATTTAATACAATTCTTTTTTTAACTAGATTAGAAACGTTTGCTTTTATTTTTTTAAATTATTGGAAAAATTCTAGAAATTTTATAACTGATTTACCACAGGTTATAAGAGCTGTGAGTGCGCGTGTGTGTGTGTGTTTGTGTGTGTGTGTGTGTGTGTGTGTGTGTATGTATGTGTGTTTGTGTGTGTGTGTGTGTGTGTGTGTGTGTTTGTGTGTGTGTGTGTGTGTGTGTGTGTGTGTGAGAGAGAGAGAGAGAGAGAGAGAGAGAGAGAGATTGAGAGTTTGTGCGTGGCATTTTACGCCTTATGTTTTGAACTTACTTTACATAATACTTTTCATTACGGGGTAATGGGCAGTAGATATCGGTTGGCTACTGTCTTTCCTGACTAAGACAAATTCTCCATTTGATGGGCTCTGCCATCAGGTAAAATAACTCTTAGGTGTCTGAAGGTCCAATAATACTTCCGACGTCGTATGAAGGTCGGAGTCTCTTAGCGTAATCATTATTTTTGATAAGTGTTATGCTTATGAACCATTTCCTAAAAATCTAGTATTGCAGTGCCAATCTGTATTTTACTAATAATATTGTTTTTCTAAAATTAAGAAGTTTTAATAATTTGAAAGTTCAGAGTAACGACTGATCTCTTCGTTGTATCTCGAAATTGAATGTTTGTATATCACAATAGTGAGCTTGTAAAATAGCAATTCACTTGACAGTTGCTAAAATTATATTAAATTATATCAGCGAGTTGTTTAAATCAAACGTAAGTAAAAAAATAAAGTTAACTGATGACCATAAAGCAGGTATGTGTGGAGTTACTCTAGGAAAGATGGAATTAGATATAAGGGTATTTTGGAAGAGAAAAGGTTATGGACATACAACAGTCGTGGATGCACGTACAGATCAGATGCTTTATAGAGCTACATTCGACTATAAAAAGCCTTCAAGATGATTACATCAATCAATTTCAAGCCTGCTGTTCTAGTTATTCACTATTGTTGGTTGTTTAAACGTTTTACAAGTGGAGTTTAAATTTCTCTTTCATCCAAGTCCATATGAAACCATCATCTTTTCTCTTGAATTAGAAACATTAAAGCAGAACATGTGACTGCAAATTACTAATTAAAGTTGGAATATTATTATGCTACAAGTCCTTTAAGTACTTCTCGGACGAGACTTAGTCGTCAGGAATTATCCTGTGAGAAATGCAAACGCCTTTCTAAACTAGTATACTAAACCTTCACCACAAACATATACTTTACATATGGAAACTAAGATCGAAATTCAAACATAACTTTCTTTAGTGGTACTATTTACAATTTTTGAAACAAGAGTTTTTAGAGTTTTTTTCTTTGTTTAATGCGGGACGTACAATCTTCATTGTTATGTTACTGAATAGATCAGATCAAATCACGGAATATTCAATATAAAATACGCAACAACTCTTTAATACTAGAATGCTATTGTAAGTTGTAACGATTAAGACCGAATAACCCAATGAGTTGTAAATCTAAATATTTTTTTTTATGGTTCAATAAAATATAAAAAAATGATCACTTTATAACTTACTCGTTCTGATAGAGGTATAAATAACATTATCTTAAGAAGCTTTTAAATCTTGCACTAAACTCAGGTCCACAAAGTTTCAATAAAAATTTGTTGCATATGCTTAGCAACATTTTAACAATGTCTTTAATACGCAAATGTAGTACAAAGATTATTAAAGAACAAAACAAATATGAGTAACTAAGTAGGAGTTTTTCTCGTTGAATATGAAAGGTTTTATATTTCAGCCACAAATATCATATTGAAGTAGAATAGGTTTTTTATTATTGTGTAGAAATAGATTGTAAGTCATGATTGAGGTTACATCGATAAAACACATAGATGTTCGTGGTACACTTTAATGGGTGATTAAAATCCATCCAATTGTTATATATTTGGATTATTTTCTTAGTTAATTCTCTTAAGACAAAATTATTTATTTTGGATTATTTTCTACACAGACACTCACAAATACTGAGTCACTCTCTTTCACACATATATAAGCTAACATGTAACGTATATACATGTATTCGATTATTGTTATAAAAAAAAAAACTGTATATTCAAAAATTTTCTATAAACTTTATAAAATATAATTTATTTTTTAACATAATGTAGTTATAGTACCTGTGCATAAAACGACTACAAACATATAAGGACTTTAAAAGTGATGTCCCAACAGCTCACATTCAGAAAACCCTACATTTGTCTGTTACATATTTGTTTAAATATTATGTGGGAAGTTTTGTGAATGTAATAAGATAACAACAGGAAGTCTACATTTTTTTATTGTATGTGGTTTTCTGTGTATTTATTTTTTAAAAAATATTTGTCTGAGAAAATTGGTATAATTTAATAAATAAAATTGAATGTGTTTATACTTCTCGCTTATCCTATAACGAGTGCCGCTAAAACCAAAACTTGGTATGTTTCTAATAATCTAAAATCTGATCCACATTTCCAACTATACAATATGAATGTCACCAGAATATGTTTGGGTAGAACTATTTCTATAAATTACAAAACTTTTGTCTTGAAGTCTCTGTTTTTACAAAACAGCCTAGCAAAAAAAAATTAATAATATTGTTTTAATTATTTTAGACTATATTGTTTGAAAAAACCTTATTTGTTAAGTTGTACTATTATAAGTAAACAAGTTTCTTACATTAGTGAAATATATGGTAAGTAGAATTGTCATAAAGGTTAGAAACTGCATAAAGTGATAGTAAAGAATAAATATATTTAAAACACAATTATAATTGATAATTTAGGGTATATATTTTTTGTCACCTTTAGGTTACCTCTATGTTACCAGCAATTAAATTGGAATATTTTGTTACCATAAATAAGGCAACCTTGATGACTTTCTTTCAAATAATATTACAGCACGGAAATGTTTTTCCAATGGTCATAATGTTTCAAACTTCCCATTTGAAACTCGTTCGAGAGTCAGATGGTTTTTGAATTTCTAACTCATGATACTTCTCAATGGTCGCCTTCAGCTCGTAAAGACCAAACAACTTTGTCTTTTAATATTTTCTTCTTTGAATGGTTTAGATTTTTCCAGTGTTTCTTCATATAACAAAACATGTAAAAGGAAGAAATAGGCAGAGTTGTTTTTTAATGAAAGTGAGATGTATTGGATGACGTCATTACTTGTAGTTCTATCAGTTACGAATAGGAACTTCTTGATTTCTTCATCACTCTACAATTTTCTACAATGGTCACCCCCGTCTAGGCAACCTAACAGACTAATAGGCTGAGAGGCTATTATAGACTAAGTTTTTTGGCAACAAGTCCCCTTTCTTAGCGTTATAAAAGTATACTGGCTAGGAGTAAGTCAGATTTTGTGGATGCTTGCTCATGATTTGAGACGTGAAAAGGTGTTCCGTATTGTTTTTTCTAATTTAAATAAATGAAATCTCTATACCACAAATGAATTTTTCATTTCTTTAAAACGCTATGTACATTTCAATAGCATAACAATCATCTTCAAAGTTAATTTACATTAAAAAAATAAACAAAATAATATTGTAAATTACCTCTAAGGATGGTTGCAATTGAAAGGTACATAAGGTTTTAAATAAAGAAAAAAGTTATTTGTGGTATAGAGATTTCATTTACTTAAATAAAACAATACGCCACCGATGATTTATACAGTTGTTTCTTCTAGTTGAAGAGTCAACCAACGTTGTAAAACGTTTAAACAACCAACAATCGTAATTACCCAGAACAGCAGGCTTGAATTTGCTTGATGTAATCATCTTGAAGGCTTTTTATAGTCGAAGGTAGCTCTATAAAACATCTGATCTGTACGTGCATCCACTGTGCATCCAGTGTATCGACTGTTATATATTCATAACTTCTTTTCTTCTAAAATACCCTTATTTCTAATTTCATCTTTCCTAGAGTAACTCCACTCATACCACTTTCTATGGTCATCAGTTAACTTTACTTTTTTACTTTCGTTTGATTTAAATAACTAGCTGATATACTTTAATATCAATTTAGCAACTGTCACGTGAATTGCTTTTTTACAAGCTCACTATTGTTATATACAAACATTCAATTTCGACATACAACGGAGAGATCAGCCGTTTTTCCGACCTTCCGACTTAATAAAACTTCTTAATTTTAGGAAGAAATTATTATTAGTTAAAGAGTTTGGCATAGAATACTAGTTTTTAGGAAATTGTTCATAAGCATAACTCTTTTCAAAAATAATGATTACGCTAAGAGACTCCGACCTTCATACGGTGTCGGAAGTATTATTGGACCTTCAGACACCTAAGTCTAGTTTTACCTGATGGCAGGCCCCATAAAATGGAGAATTGGTCTTAGTCAGGAAAGACAGTAGCCAACCGATATCTACTGCCCATTACCCGTGGGGAAAAGTATTCTGTCAAGTAAGTTAACTTTTCAAAACATTAGGCGCAAAATACCCCGCACAAACTCTCAATCTCTCTCTCTCTCACACACACACACACACACACACACACACACACACACACACACACACACACACACACACACACACACACACACACACACACACAAACACACACACACACACACACACACACACACACACAATTGATTAGAAAACAAATACAGTTTTAAATAGCTATAAAGAAAATATTTTAAAATCGTTTGCCAATTTAGAATAAATTTAGTCCAACCCTCAACTAAATAAATACATTCCATGTAATTATACTAACACTGCGAAATTCGCGAGCGTACGTGCGTGTGTGTGTAAGAGAGAGAGAGAATAAAATGACCAAAATGTTACTCTAATTTAGAATCTCCAACAGTCTCATTCCGTTTTCTCTAGCAAAATGTAAGTTTAAATCCATAGAAACGACTGTATACTTGCAGTTTCTGTGATATACGTTTTGAGGTTTTTCTTATTAATTACACATTTGATAGCACTTGGCAAAACACCAATCTACTGATATTTTTAGCAGACGCGTTTCGTTTCTAGGTCAGTGCATTGTTCAATGCTGTAAGTCACGGACAAGACTGTTAGTCAGATAGGTTTACTTGGCGTTAGTCTGTGGTGTATTATTTTTCATAGAGTAGCTGATATCTATGTGTTCAAATTTACTATCCGATTGTGAATGTGTTTTCCCATTTAGAATAGGTTGTGTATATTTTTCGTGGTATTGGTGTGTTTGGAATTTTTCTGTTGTTTTTATTTTCTTGCTTTTTTAGGTAGTTGTATGTTTTTTAGATTAGTTTGTGTATTGGTGTGTGAATGTAGTGTTTTTTCTTTGTGTATGGTGAAGTTTTATTTGGGTTGTGTCATTTTTATGTCTTACTACACGATTCAAAGATCACATGCTACTACACAATGTACATGAACAGTCCTGGAGGGTCGTTTCATCCACCTCTCCAGTCACCTCAAACTGATCGCAGCAGCTTGGACCTGAGAATTAAGCAGAAATATAACCATGGCAATACCTCGTATATCCGGCCTGAGAAGGCGATGATCCTGTATACAAGTTCAAGCCACGACTCCAAGCCCAACTAATAGGCCCCAGCATAGCTATAGGACTAAACCGTATATTGCGGCGACCATTGACCAAAGAGGGCTATTCTGACCAATATCTAAGTCTTCAAAGCTCTTGCAAACGTGGAGGAGTCAGTTGTTGGGGTGATTACAGCAAGGAACAAGTACTTTATAAGTAGCTACTTTATAAGTAGCTTTTGTAGGATCAAAAGATTATAAGTAGCTTAATCTTTTGTAACACACTTTAGATGGTGTTACATATTAAAATGGAAATTTCAGAAAACAAACGAGAATGTATTCAAAAATTGTAACAATATACAACTATATCAAAAATTGTGATTTATTAGAAATATTTTTAATGAAATCTCTGGTTGGTAGTGGCATCTGTAGGAAGAGTTTAAAAACAAGTAAATTAAAGTATGTGTGCGCACATGCGATGCGCGGTTGCTAGGAGGCCTGCTTGCAACGATAATTTAATCCTCTTTTAGCCAAAATGTAGAAGGCAACGGTCGTATACGAGAGCGAGGAAAAGTTTAGTTTTCAAATTAGAATGTATCAGTCATTTTTTTATTAATTTGTTATAATCTTAATGTAGAAGACAACGTACGTAGCCAAGTACGAAGATGGAACGCTGAAGTTACTGAAAGGATCTTGTAAGATTTTTCCACTAGAAGGATGCGAGACTACAACTTGTTAAAACAGCTAAGTGGACGATTTCAAACTTTAGTGAATTATTACAAAATTTAAAATGTTAAACAGTTTAACACAAAATTAATGAACTTTAAACTTTTGAACACGTATATAAATGTAATTTATGCATCATTTGGTGTATTTGTTTTCACCTTAAATTGTAAGATTTTATTATGAAAATAGCAAGCAAGCAAACTCGAATACAGGTCCATTTTCAGCCATTGATTGATTCATTAATTGATTGCTATACGTAAAAAAAATCATAAGTCAAATATTAAATGTTCAATAATCAGTAACTGAAGCAATGCCTAAGAAATATGTATTATAATTGTAATTTATATTATTTTTTGGTTAAATAAAATATGTATAATTTGCTTTAATTGAAGTTAAAAGAGCAATTATTTAACGAGCACACAACACCATACATCTCAATTTAATAAGCCTTTAGGCAATAATTTAATAAGACTTTGCAGGTCATTTTCTAAATATGTAACTATAAACTGCAATATTTAAAATCAGCTTTAACTCACAAGAATTAAAGCTACTAAAAATTAAAAACAGTTACACTTTTTTAATAATTAAGATAAAGATTAATTACGCACCGTTTTAAGAAGCACCTTCCAATGAATTTATTGCCACTCTGTTTGAATCTAAATTTGTCGTTTGCTTAGCAACATTTTAACAATCAATTTAGTATTGTTGCGTTAATGTAAACAACTTTCAATGGAGAAATAATAAATCGCAATTAATTAATAACTACGTATATATTTAATGAGCTAGGTATGAGCATAAATCTATCCTGCTACACATAATTTAAAAATATCTGATTATTGGCAAATCCTCCGAACATCCGGGGAAAGGTTTGTACTCGGTGGATATATAAATACCCAACACTTGGCTGGGAGCGAGACGGTGAACAATTAGGGACATCGAGTAAAGGATAGCAATTAAAGAATTAGGTTTTTATTTTCATTCGGAAAGACACCCACGTACTGGTCAACAGAGAGGAATAAGATACCGGATCACTTAGATTTCTTAATACCCAGAAAAGTGTCAAACAGTTTCATGGATATTGAAGACAATATTTATTTAAATTCACAACACTCAGCAGTGATAAGAACGACAAGTAAAAATACTATCAAGGAAGAGATAGTTTAGACAGGACATGCAAAACAACATTTCACTAAATTCCCAACTGAAGACCAAAGATGACTTGACAAATAGTGTTTAAGATTTGTGGTGAATATACAAACCGCTGCATATAATAAAACCACACACACTAACTATATCACTGAAGAAAACTACTCCTCAATAGAAATAAGGTACCTTTAGAAAAAAGAAAGGCAAAAAGAAGATATCAGTAGTCCAGAGAGCCTGTTGACCAATATATCTTAAATAACAATAGTCCAAAGTTAAAGAGGCACATCCTTAAACTAAAAGAGCGTTCTGTAAATTGTTATTTAGATAATATTGGCGCATCAAAAGATAATTATTCTTTTTGGAAAGCCACTAAGAAAATCAAGAGACCAATTGGTTAAGTACCTCCACTCACGAAAGGAAATGGAACTTGGGTAGGAAATAATAAACAAAAAGCGAACTTATCCGCAAAACACTTAACAGACCTATTCCAGCCAAACGTAGTGACACCCGATTATCAATATAGTGTCAGAAGAAATACCACTGGTAACTATATAGGATGTGATTCTAGAAAATTTGCAAAAACTCTTCATTCCAAAAAAGCGAACTTGATCTGTTCACCGAACAAATACTGAAAGAGCTCCCAAGATAAGGAGTATTCATGCTTACTTATATGATTAATACAGCATTTAGACCTCGGAAGTATTATTGGACCTACAGACACCTAAGACTTGATTTACCTGATGGCAGAGCCCATAAATTGAAGCTTTGGTCTTAGTCAGGAAAAGGCAGTAACTAACTGATATCTACTGCTTACTACATCTTGGGGCAAAGTATTCTGTCAAGTAAGATATTTTTTTCGTTTTCTCTCCCCCTTCACACACACACACACACACACACACACACACACACACACACACACACAAACACACAGACAATTGTTTCTTCAATGTAGAACTACACACAAATGAAGGTTCTCCAACATCCCCATTCAGATTTCTCAAGTAAATCGTCAGTTTTAAACCATAGAAACGACTGTATACTTGAAGTTTCTGTGTTATACATTTTGAGGGTTTTCTTAGTTATTATACTTTTGATTTCACTCGGCAAAAAAACCACTACACACTGATATTTTTTAGCTAACATATTTCGTTCTAGGTCAGTAGATTGTTTAATGCAGTGAGTCACGGACAAGACTGTTGGTCAGGGGTGTTGTCTTTTCGTGAGTCTGTGATTTATTGGTGTTCTTGTGGTGTATTATTGTTCATAGAGTAGCTGGTATTTATGTGTTCAAATATACTATTTGGTTGTGAATGTGTTTTCCCATTTAGAATAGGTTGTGAATATTTTTTCGAGGTGTTTGTATGTTCGGTAGTTTTCTATTTGTTTTAGTTTTTTGCTTTTTTTAAGTATGTTTTTTTAGATTAGTGTGTATATTGGAGTGTGAATGTAGTGTGTTTTGTTTGTTTATGGTGGAGTTTGGTTGTGTCATTTTTATGTCCAACCACCCGATATAAAGAATACATGCTACTACACAATGTATATGAACAGGCCTGAAGGATCGTTACATCGACCGCTCTAGTTACCCCCAACTGATCACAGAGCAGTTTGGTCAGGAGACTTGAGCAGAACTAAAACCATGGCAATACTTTATACAAATACTGAAAGAGCTCCCAAGATAAGGAGTATTCATGCTTACTTATATGATTAATGCAGCATTTAGACTCAAACACGTGTCATATATCTGGAGGCTAGCAGTAGTTATAATGTTACCAAAACCACGAAAATCGCTAGTAATGATATTAAGTCATACATAACAATATCTCTACATCCTAAAATCCCCAAGTTATTCGAAAAGCTCTTATTGAATAGCATTATACCAGTCACAGGGAAAAATTATCTCATTTCAGAATACCAGTTTGGATTCAGAGAAAAGTATTCTGCTATAAATAAAGTCTATAGAATAACGGTTATATTAGGACGAGCATTAGAAGATGAACGGATTTGCGCTACACTATTCCTAATGTAGGCCCAAGGAATTGATAAGGTGTGGCATGAAGGTATCATCCAAAAATTAAAGAAGATGCTCCCAAAGACGTTTGTTCCATTGTTAACATCTAACAGGAAGAACCTTCATGATCAAACAAGAAGGTCAATATTTCTGAAATTATTGAAATCAAAACAGGTAGCCCATAAGTGTAATGGGTAAAGTACTCTACCTACTTTACCCCTCTGATATTCCAACCAGCCAAGAAGTGGTCATTGCAATGTTTGTATATGGCACTGCATTATTATCAGGTAAGTGCATATATAAGTCTACGGACATCGTCCAGAGAGCAACAAACAAAATCCTAGAATGGACTGATAAATTGGAAAATCAAACTGAATGAAGGAATGTCAGTCCACATCAACAAACAGGGTCTTAAGAGATCCTCCGCGAATGAATGTTAACAAAATTGTCATTCTTTATGAAGAAATATTCTAAATATCAAAGTATGAAGCTAGATAATAAACTAAGATGAACACGCCGAAGCAAACTCGAAGACGTGGATCAGTTGACTACTTCACCAAAATAAATGTCATTGACGCAGGAATTAGCAAGCTTGGTTTGGTTTGGAAGAGATCAAGACTAACTGTATTGTCCACTTCCCATTTCACAGATCTTAGTCAATTCTGTCATTTTAAAATTTCAAATTGTTTTCAGAAATATTTTAACTATTCTTTGGGTAGTTGTTTTGCTCCTGTAATGTTATTTTTATATTGAACTATTAAGTAATTTCTCACTGAAAAACTGTAAATTGTATACATTTATATCTTACGGTTAACCTAAATTTATACATAATTTTATTAGAAAACAATACTCTTGTAGCTTTTAAAAGACTTTGCTGTAGAATATTAAATAATGTAACCTATAACAAACAAAATTGTGTTGTCTTAGAATAGTGAAGTCTAATAGCTAACTTTGTAAAAAATATATTTGAAATTAATTTCGTGTAAACTATTTTCTAAAAATAGTTTTATATTTGCTAAATACTAAATGGAAATGATCAATGAAGCGAACTCTTAATGAAGCCATAGCAGCATTAAACGCCATTGAATAAACCACAAAAAAACATTTTATGTGATCTAATATAGGTACGCAATAAATATGTTGTTTGGTTTCTTTATGAATAGCTGGTTTTAGTATTAGGCCTATATTTGTCAGGTGCTTATTTTGTATTTATGCTAGCAATCTCACTATGTGTGTGCAATTAATATTTAATTAATTTCATACATAATGTATTAAAAAGTTTCGAGAAAATTGCATAATTTATATTAATTATGTGCGGTTTTTGGATTTATAAATTAGCAGCCATATCACCTACATGTTCAGTTTATCTTGACTTCAACAAAACCAAGTCTTTAAACTCACGTATCAGTCAAATTATTTACATTGTAAATGTCGTCCTAATTAAGAGCTATAAACTTATACGGAAAGCAATAAAGTTTTACAACTAATTAAACTTTACAAACTCAAGAGAAAAGTTAAACTTTTGCATTCACTCTAAAAACCTCTTTGTTTCTATTTTACGTAAATTGTGTTGTCTTATTTTCCCAAAATTTTATAAATATAATCTGTTTACAAAAAACTAAAATCTATTACCGTAATTGTTCCATTTTAAAATGTTTTAAATACTAACTAACTTTGCTGTGGCACAGTGTGGTTACATGGATGAGAAATGAGGAAATAAAACATACGTTTCATACAAGTTGAATTTTTAAATTCTCCATGGGATAAAGCAATTCTAAGCTAAGGCTATTTTGCTCGAACCGTTGTCGGAATTAATCTGTAAGACATGTTTTCTTAGTCTTCCTGGCGCATGCAAGAAGTTCCTCCCAACGTCGCCATTTATTGTTTGCATTATGCGATCTCACTTGTTATTTTTAGAAAGCTTGATTGGGCATATGCCAGGAGGTCACTGCTATTGTAAGTCCACATCAAATGGAGCACTCAGAGCTCGGCATTTCCCAATATCCACTACTTATGATTTGGTGTAAGGGATAAATTCGATCACGATTAGATCACACAAAATATACCTCGGTTAACGTGAATATTTACTTCAGATTCTATAGTAATCTTATGGGAAAGTAAGAGGATACGTTTACTTTTGTTAATATACAACCTTATTGGGAACAGGTAATTTTTCACATGTACCTGTGATTGCCGTTAGCTTAGAATGGCGAATGTTTCCCACGCTAGCGACACATGAAACGTTTGCTGATAAACAACTGATGGTTGGTGAAGTTTTTTTGCGGTCGCGGTTTGGTTATTGAAGCGAAAATTATATATAAACCATCTTTGAAGCGTCTTGCACGTTGTGTCAAAACTTAAGCTAAATCTCTGTCGAACGTTTTAGGTTTCTGAGCCTTAGAGAAACCAGCCTAGTATTTAATGACTGACTGAAAAAAAGTAATATTTTTTATATTAACAACATTTTACTTATTGTAATAGCCCGAGTAGACCTTTTGTTGAATAAATTTAAAACATAATAAAAAAAGATTTTTAATATGATACATCCGTCATTATAAAATTGAAATAAATAGTAACTGAATATAAAGTATTTTTCACAGGCAAATTTTATTTTATGTTAGATAGGGTACATTTAGAACTCTAGATGACATGGGACACTATGTCGCTGATAAAACCTGACAACCTGTTTTCTATGTAGTCGATTTTTGAATGATTTATCCTTAAAATAAATTTATGAACTATATATATACCGGGCAAAATTTTGCTCAGGATGTATCAGGCACATCAAATCCTCGAAATCTTGTGAGCTACAAGTTAATAATACAACACTACAGCTTTTGTTTTGAAAATAAAACAAGACCTGTACTACTAAGAATCTGAGCTTATTTAAAATTTATTTTGTATATTTTTTTGTTTATTTTGTTTATTTATTTGTAATTTGACTTAGTTCTTTATTAATACACAAGAATACATATTGCGATATATATATATATATATATATATATATATATATATATATATATATATATATAAACAATAAGCATTTTCCTGAAGATGCTGGTACTATATTATCGGCGAAAAGCTTTGATTAAATATATTAATTCGTTGTTTTTGAAATATTTTTAATTTATGATATATATATATATATATATATATATATATATATATATATATATATATATAATGATGCCATCTTGGATAATCGTTTGGAATAACCTTTTATTAACACACAAAAAAAAATATTTAAAGAAAACTGAAAACTCTTAGTTAATATATATATATATATATATATATATATATATATATATATATATATATATATATATAATGATTCCATCTTGAATAATCGTTAGGAATAGCCTTTTATTAACTCATAAAATAATATTTAAAGAAAACTGAAAACTCTTAGTTAATATATATATATATATATATATATATATATATATATATATATATATATATATATATATATATATATATATAGCAATATCTATTCTTGTAAATTCAATTATAATTCTTGTATTTGTATTTAAACTTAGTTCTTTATATATATATATATATATATATATATATAATGAATTTATTTTTTTATTTTGGGAAGTAATAATTTTTTGCCTGACAATTAAATATATGGTGTTTATGGCAAATTAACTAGAACTTATTTTTATCGTTTTTATTTTGTTATAACTCATTCCAGTTATACCAAGTTATATATCCATATGGGTAAACCACCAAAAAAAGCCGCTTTCATGAAGAAATTGCGTTCATTAGAATTCGATGTGCTCGTACTAGCGACCTTCTCAAGCAATCTGAATAAAAGTTATTTCTTTTACACTCGTTTTTACAAAATGTTTTATATGTAGTACAATACCACCTAAAATAAATGTTGCTATTGTTTAACCTGCTTACTGTTGATCTTATAATTCATAATTATAAAAACAAAATCAATCAATATATACTTTTTTTTTTAAATAGTATCATTGTCTAAAACTTTGGATTTAGCTATAGATTTGGATATAGCTATAGTAGGACCATTGAAAGGGTTTACAAATTGCAAATACAACACTAAAACCGTTCCCAAAAGCAACAAAACCTTTACTATTAAAAAGCTGAGAATAAAGATCTTTCAATGTATAACAAACTTATTTAGAATTTCTTTTACTAATTTATCGGTTAGTGAAGTATGAAAGAGTCAGTTGTCGGAAGTCCTTGTAAAAGGAAAGGTCGCCATGACTGTGATTATGCTAGGAATTAAATCAAAGAGAATATCAAAGCAATGTCAAAGTAATGTCAGCTATAGAAACGACCAAGTAGAAGCAATTCTACTTTTTTTTAAAAATCTTTAAATTGGAAAATACATGACAATTATTTTCATAAATACAACCAGCATTATTCGTTAAATTAACTTGAAACTGTAAATTGTCTTTTTGGATTATCAAATAAATTAAACCCTTATATAAAATAATATACAGTGAGTTTGAAATGTGTATCACTAACCGATAATTGGTTTGATGTTTAGATTTTGAGAAACTTTTATACAACCTAATCTTTGTATTTGAACGGATCCCTTACATTGAGAGTATTTTCGTAATGCGTTTATTTACATGGTGTCCTTTTTCTCAGAATTTGTCATAATTATTTCAAGTAATTGTATTTTTTTGCCGTTTAGGTTTTAACGTTTACTTACCTTATATTAATTAAAACATCCTGTTACCACAAATTTAACAATTTTTATTTTAACCTTATGCACATTCGATCACAAAGTAATCATCTTCAGATGTATTTTACAAATACCTCTGAATACATGAGATTATTAGGACGACCAATTTCAAAAGTATAAAATGATCATGACAAATTACACATTAAAATTTTTTGTAAGGTTATTGGCTGTTTAACAATTGTATTGTTTCCGTTATTAACCTCGTCACCATTAATGGTGTCGTCACATTTAGTGGTTTTTTTCATCATAAGTGTTGTCTTCACTATAACTGGTGACTTAACCAATAATTATATCGCCACTAGTAGCTTCGTCGCCATTAGCGATGCCAATACTTTAACTGGTGATCTTCAATACAAAAATTCTGTAAAGAATGGTAGCTAGTGGGAATTATGACTTTCATACAAAACTAAATTTGTATCACCAGTGACAAAAAATATTCGTTCGCTGAAACTACATTAAAAGATTTATGGTTTTATGCATCTGACATTTGTGTTATATTAGTTAATGCCTGTTGTATCACAGTATATGTAGGGGGATGTATGTGGCGTGCGTGTGTGTGTATGTTGTATTTTAAACAATCTTGTTTTCTTAAATTCATTTTATTACTTGCAAATAACCAACGAGATACAAATGAGGTATTTGAAAAATAATCAAATGCTTTCAAATTTAGAAATATTATTTTGGCGTTCGAGTTACCGAATGTTTAAATAGTCTAGGCATCTCTGCAAGTAAATGAGTTTACACACTAACCTGCAATAACAAATTCTTATTCCCTTCTTTCTCGATTTTACAATTAAATTCTTTACATCAAACAAGAAGATTTCTTTTGGTTGTATGTTAATTAAAACAATAGTGGAATTAGTAGACTTGCATTTCCTCCCACAAAGTCAGTTAATTGTACTATGCAATACACCTGAGCAACAGTTTTGTCTGTGACTCACAGCATTGGACAATCTAATTGCCTTCCGTGAAGCGCGTCTGCTTTAAAATATCAGTAGGTAGTGGATTCTTTGTCATGTGATACCAAAAGTGTAACTAACATAAACCTCTTCCACATTTCAACCATTAGATTTTCCTTCAACTTACTCTTTACATGGTGCATAATGGGGTATTAATTTTAACTCCGTTTTGTTACCAACAGACATATGTATAGGTTTATACTACTATTACGAATAAGGAATACGGTAAAGAGCAATTCCTTAATTATTCATTATGTGTAATTGAATGAGGGAATATTGTTAAAGGCATTGTTGTGAAAAATGCGCTTAAAAAACAATACAATACGTATGTAATCACTCACATTTCCGTCTTGTCATTTTATGATTCACCTTTACCGATAAGTTGCCTTAATGTTACCCAGTCAATTGAGCTTGGCTTAAACTCAGCGAACCATGTGACTAAACTTATCTGAATTTCAGTTTAATTACTTTGAATGCGAGATTTTAATTTAAAGCCATACAACTTTACCAACGAATGTTTATAACTTTAACGAGTATGAAATTTTTCATTTACCCTAGAGAGATTCGTTCTTTTTTCTTTACATATCTTATTTATAACTTGTTAATTAATCTTGAAAGTAGCTCTTGTTGTTTATTTATTAGCTTTTTTAAAATATAATTTTATCATTTAACTTAGAATTTCCTAATTTAATTGATCCATATCACGTTATTGTAATTACATATTCGTTTAATAATAACGGACCAATATATTTCTAATTGTATTTCTCCGAATATTGTACAAAAACTTGCCCTTTAAAAATATAAGCCTTAAACAATGTCTTCGAAATAAAGTTATAAAACCAAAGCTCGATAATTTCTTAATGCTTTGGTTATTATTAGACCTATATATAATACAATTTTCACTTTCATTGTAAAAATCATTTAATACTATCATATAACGTTTTGCGCGGAAGGTTTACTGTCCAACCTTTACGATCTTTTTATTTACTAAAAAAAGTTATATTTAAAGATGCAATTACGTTTTATTACAATAAGTATTTATTCTATAAAATGAGATAAGTATTTCGTAAGTATTTCATAAGTTTTCCAACAAAATAGTTTTTATTCGTCTTGCTTCTAAATTTAATCAACTAATTTATAATAATGATTTACACACTGAACTGTTGTGTTTTTTTGTATGTTGAAAACTGATATCCAGAGCACCATAGGTAGCCATAACATTCACGATTTGCAGCAACAGATTTACTCGCTGTGAGTGTCTTACTGATAACAATGGAAACATAGTTTCTAATACCTTCATTTTATCGGTTTCACGCTGTTGTTCTTCAGACATCAAAACAATGTCAGTCTATTACGTGTATCAAAATTATTCTTTATCTTTGTTGATAATCTCGTGTTGTTACTTTTGTTGTTCTGGAATGCTAATATATTGTTTCTAGCAAATATGTTAATTAGACATCATTTATATATTTTACAGGATTTTTAATGACTTCTATTTGTTAATCCGTATTTCCTGACAGAGGAATACACTTTGGTAGAGTGCACTATTTCTTTTAAAACGTAATATAATATAATGTTAAATGTATGCAAACAAAGCAAGCAATATGGAATGTATAAGCAAGCAAAGCAAGAGTTTAGTTATTTTAAAAATACATTTTTATTAGTAGATGTATAGGCTTAATGAGCGTGATAAAATATAATTGATAATATTTTACCAAATATTAGAGTCTCCAAAATCCTAATTAATGTTCCCAAAATAAAATAAAAATTTATTTGAAAGTGTATTGTACATGTTATCAACAAGTTTCAATTTTCAAACTTAATATAGATTTTTGCTCGAACACAGAGACTGTCCGACACTGCGTTTTGGTTTAGACAAATATACTAATTTATTTATCTAACCTCTTTTCATTAAATAAATTATATTTGATTTCATAAAATAAACTTTACCTACCGTTGATGGTATTAAAATATATGTTATAAAATGGCAAATATATTTCCCTTCAACGCTTCGTAGGGGAACAAGTATTTGAATATATGTATAAGATTCATGGGAACTAGATAATATTTACTCACGTCATCATAGCTTGGTAATCATCAGCATTCATGAGTTATCAGTTCCACTTAATGCAAAAGCATAAAATACCGAGTGATTTAGAAAGCAATAAAGGACCGGAAAAAATAATAATAGTGTATACTTGGTAGTAAGAGCAGCAGGAAAAATAAATATTTAGAAAATAGGACAAAAAAAAATGCATAACACATATACAACTTTTTTAAATTACGTTTTTTCTATAAAACTGACCTCTTTGATATAGAATATTGGAATATAGTAGAAACAGAATAGTTGGCTAGGACAGTATTAATTACAAATAAAAAAAAAATATTCCCCAGATAAGCTATCTTGATGACAAGTAAGTAGCCTCTATTTTTGCAATACATCTCCACACGGAACAAAGTAATCGTATGCCACTTTTAAAGAGACAGTTTTTCCATAAATATTTGGGCGCAGTGGATACATCAGAAATCACACCGGTTTCCAGTACCGTCAAAATACCCCGTGATTAGCTCGGAACAGATAGTGAAATTTGACCTTAATCCACCTAACTAAGCGTGACTTTCGGCACGATACTCAAAATAGATACTTGAACTTAGGCAGGAGAGATTGCAGCTTACCAAACCACCCCCACCAACCTGCCCACTAGCTCCTGAGGCGGAATATATGGTATCAATGGAAAACTTGAAAACGAAACCAGTAAATATATTTAAAACAACCCTATTTTGCTTCGCCGGAAGCTATTTTTCTTTCAATGAACAATTATATATGTTTTTATTTTGCCTCGATCAAAAATATTGTACACGTTAAAGAAATTGTTTTACATTCTAATATAAGGTTACATATATCGCCATTTTTTTATGCGGTGACCAAGATTATTACTGGAACTTTTTTTTAGCTAAATATAAGAATTTACTTTCTGTACCTACTTAGCTTTATCTAGTCTTTTTGGTAAATTAATTGTTTAAGTTACAAAATATTATTTACCCAACTAGGATGCTATTAGTTACATTCTATAAAATTATCGATATATTTGAATTCAACTTTTCGTATGGTAACAAATATTTCAATTTTATACAACTTTTGAAAAGGCAAAAGAACTAAACAAGACAACATGAATGCCTTTATTCGGTAATAATTTGCATTCATAGCGTATCGATGCTGTTTGATAAAGAAACAGGATGATACATCCGGATGATAAAGTTAGTCTTGAATGATGTAAGACGAAAGTACTTTCAAAAACAACTTAAGAGATAGGCATCGATTTTCCTCACTAAGATTCGTTTAGCCTCATGCAAAAGTCCATTTCAATAGTTAAGACAATCTCAGTCGTAGAAATCGGACTGTAACACTAGTTTCTAAGTCCTATCCCGGTACCCCTGACTCTTCTCACTTACAGAAGTTACGCAAATCATATAATCTAAGTAATACACGACAGATTAACACTAGTGAAAAATAAACAGTATTGAGATCTTCTAGATATAGACGACCACTCAATAGGGTTACAATAAGAGCCCCTGCAATTTGAGGAGCTGTCAGTGGATGTCACAATTAAGGGTAATAAACATCTAGTAAGGCGGTAACTATTGTGATACATCAAAACTTTAAAATAAAAAATACAATTTTAAATATAACAGGGTTTACAAAGAAAATCCGATACGAACATTTTATATTGTTAGTATTAACTTGGGGAAAACCCACTACTTACTGATATATTTCAGCAGACGCGTTTCGTACTAGGTCCGCGCATTATACAACGATGTTACGACACTGACAAGACTGTTGCTAAGGTGTATTGTGTTGGTGTTAGTGTGTGGTTTACTAGAAATACACCAAAATATGCACACATAAACTTTAAATCAAACAATACATCAGCAACAGTCATGTCCGTGACTCACAAAATTGAATAATTCGCTGATAGTGCGAAACGCGCCAGCTGAAAAATAAATACTGATTTTTTGCCCACTTATCACCAAAAGTGTCATTATAAAATAACTGCAAAATGAACAACACAAAAACAGCAAGAACATTTTATTTTTTAAAAACCACATGCTAGATAATCTCAAATAAACTACACGTTCTAAAAACGATATACACACATCCACACACTCACGGATAAATATAATTATATGTTATAATAACATATAAAAAAACCTAAACATATATTTAACCTAAACTAGTTTACATTTATTTCAAGTACTTATATAAAACACAAGAATATTTTCGTCAGTAAATAAGTACGATATTTTTTTACTTATTTATTTATCTTCTCTACGCTATGCTCAATATAAGAGAATCTATTATATAAAGGGTTGTTTTAAATGACAAAGTTATTTCTTTGACAATTAATAAACTATGATTCTGTGCTCTCCTGTTACTTTTAAATTAGCACGTAGTTTTATCAATCTAAAGGGAATCGGAATATGAACAAATTACCGAAAATGTATATAGCAATTAGATTATCGTTTTCTTTGTCATTAAATAAAGTGCATGTTCTGATATTTCAATATAAGGTATTTTATTACAGCAAGACCTTTCCATAATTACTAGTTTACCTATCCTTATGCATTACTACGAATCTAGGCCTAATAGATATGTTAGCATCGCTACTTGACTATGCTAAATCATACGTATACTATAACTTTCTTTTTAATTGTTTGAAGTGTATTGTTTTAAACATATTATGATTTCTGTCACCACAAGACCTATTGCAACATTTCTTGTACCAAAGAAATCACTGTACATTAAGCCTATTATAATATACCCTTTCCTCAATAATGTTATATTGCATTATTGTAATTTTCATTCCTGATGATGTTGGTACTGTTTACCAACGAAAAGCTTTGAACATAAATTAATAAATATTCTTGTATTTGAATAACCTATGTCGTTTTATATATATATATATATATATATATATATATATATATATATATATATATACAGAGTCAGAGAGAGAGATACACACAGACAGATGGATAGATAGATTGATAAAAAGATATATAGACGGAAGGATATATATAAATAAAAATAAATAAATAAATAAATAAATATATATATATATATATATATATATATATATATATATATATATATATATGTATATATATATATATATATATATATATATATATAGAGAGAGAGAGAGAGAGAGAGAGAGAGAGAGGGAGAGGGAGAAAAGAAAGAGAGAAAGAGATATAGACAGACAGACTGACGGAGATACAGACAGACAGAGAGAGAAAGAAAGAGAGTGAGGGGTGGGAGGATACCACAAACCCGTTACAGAACATCTTATATATTAATATCCTAACCTCGTACCGTGAGGATATCCAAATCTAAATAATGATTACCAGGAGTGAATATCTGTTTGGCTGACTATAAGCATTCCAGTGTGCGACCAAATAGGGCTTTGTGATCCTTCAAGTCTCGAACGAAATTGGTCACGTTAGTCATTGATCAAATAGGCACATACGAATACCAACACAAATAACGATATACGGCTTTGGGTTTTTACAAAAAGTAAGCTTACCGATAGATGTAACTCAAAATTTATTTTTAAAACGCCATGTAAAAATTAGTTTAAATATAGTATAAATACATATCCGAAACAAAAATTTTAAAAAATAGTTAAAAACTTTCAATATATAACTGAAAAGAGAAATATGATTCCGAGTGTGGCAATAATGAGAGGCCAAGTAAAAGTTCTCAAAAAATAATACCATCTTAGACCGATAATTAATTACAGAACGGCATCCGCCTATGAATTAGCAAAAATATATAGTAAATCTGTTAAAATGAATGGATCTGCTAAAAAATATACTGTGAAAAATTCAACCGAAGTTGTTAAAAGAATACTAGAAGCAAAGATCACTAAATATTGTAGGATAGTTTCGTTCGATATAGAAAATCTATACCCATCAGTACCAATTAAAGGAGTTATACAAATTATTACGGAAAAATTACAAGAACAGATCCAAAATAAGAATATTAATAACGATATTATCTAATCTCTGGAGATAATTTTAAACCAATTTAAGTTTAACAACGAATTACATAAATCGAAAGACGGCCTAATGATGGGTAATTTTTTATCTGCAATACTTAGCGAGTTTTTCATACATGATTTAGAGGAGAGAATAACAAAAAAAAAGAAAAAA